>JAAGAY010148552.1:5964-76540 GCA_011801015.1 Ardeotis arabs
TCCGCACACCGCCGCCCCCCTCCTGCCGCCCCGACGGGATTTGGGGATGCGAGAGGGACCTCACGGCTTGCTAACCTAGCTGGGCCTCAGCGTGTTGTTATTTTAGAGGGGGAACCGCTTCATTTTTTACAAGAATCTTGCTCGTTGTGTCTGCAGTCATAAACCCCAAAGGCGACAGCAATTACCCGTGGCATTTTCTCCAACTTCAGCCTGTCTGGCACTGTCAGAGTGTGACGTGCTGTTCTGCAAACAGCAGTGACAGTACTGCTGCCACCATTTCGTTCCTGCTCTCTTCATAAAGACCTTGCCGCGCAGAATTCACGTCTGTGGCAAGTGGTTTCAGAGGGGATCCCGAAGAAGCACTAGTATCAGTGGCAGCCTCGGGTATCCCCGTTGACAAGTTTTTTGCCCCTTGTGTTGGGTAGTAACAAGTATCTTGTTTATTTCTTTGCGTGTGTCAAAGCTAAAAAGATTATTTAATTTGCATATGATTTATGGAGTTTTCAGAAAGTTTTGAACTAGTGATGCCAGAGTGGAATTTGGGATATTGGTTTATTATTCAGTTTAGTTACTTGGATTAAAGCAAATAATATCTTAAAATTGAATAAATGCATTATATTGATGTACAGCAAAAATGAAATGCAAGGAATCTATACAGCTTCAGTGTTTGCAACTCAGACATTAACAGCCTGGTTTGTTGAGGAAAGAGACTTGCTGTTGTATATAGCAGCTCTTCAACTGGTAAAATCACGGCATAAAGTGAAATAAACTTTGCCTAAAGTAGTGTCAGTGATCCTATGTCCAGTGAAGTCACTGTGAAAAACGGTGTTGACCTCGGTCGTAGAAACTACTTCCCCTGAGTTCAGGTGAGCCCGTTATAAGATCCAGCTGAAAAATCCCTTAGTATCTGTCAGCTTTTGATGAAATTAAAGTTCTCTGTAGACAGATCTGATGAGGTGAACTGGCCAATTTGAACCCCTGTTTATGACAACAACTTATCTTGGCTCATAAAAGTATAGAAGATGATGGGTTGTGCAAATCTGTAGATCTTCTTGAGAGAAAAGTTACTGTGGGGGAAGTGTCTTTCAAGAAGTCATGTCTCAGTCAGGTGAAGCTGACCAGGTCACTAGGCTGGGATGACCTAAGACAAACAATTAGCATGGCTGAAACTGCCTGGATATGGAAATACATAAAATTAAAATCCAACTAAAATTGCTCTACATTACCCAGTATTTCCTTAAATTTTTCCTCAAGTTAGAACTTTATTACAGTTACATTAGCAAAGAAGGTAATTAGCAGCAGCTAATCATGCGTAAAAGTAGAAGCTCCTCTCAGTAGAGCAAAAGCATGTTTCCTCCCTGCTGTCACCAATCTACTTAGCAGGATTTTGTTCCTCTTTTTGCTTAGCACTTAGATCAAGATGGCAGTTAGTGTGGTAGAACTTGAGAATAAAAGTTTGGTTTTATGTAAATTTACTTCAGAAAAACTCAGTCAGTAACGCTTCAGTTGGAGTTTAAGCCAACAGAACAGCGTTACCAAAGGCTCAGTTTTGAATTTATGATTAAAATTTTGATTTAAAAAAACCTTAACATTAATCTGATTCCCACCGACCCCACTTTTACTCCTTTCTGGAGGAGCCATCAGAAAATCTCTGGGGAAATACATCTGCAAATGCAATGACATTTCACTAGTAAAAGAAGTCACCTGAATGTGTAAGATACAGGTTCATGGTAACAACTGAAAATACTGATCATAAGAGAGGTTTGAAACTTAGTCTTAAGTTTTTAATCTTGGGTAGATTGTCATAGAATGGGCACAAATGTCAGTGGTTCTGGCAGAAATGTTGCTGTGTTCATACTTCAGTGAAATACGTGCGCTCTCACAGGTGTTCCTTGTCCCAAAAGTAGCAGTTACTCCTGGAACCCTTACGCTGGATACTGCAGGAACGTCCGAGAAAGCCTGTCCCCATGTAGGGCACAGGGGGCAGCTGTTGGTTACAAAGGAAAAAAAGAGAAGCGTGCAAACTGACAATGACAGAGCTTGATTAATAAACAATTTGTTGTTGTAGTAACAGGTACTGTATTAATTACAGTGAGGTAATTTAGAGAGAATGGTCTGGCAAATCAGGCCTGTTGCCATAAAGGTTAGTATAGCAATTAGATTCAGAGAATCTGTGAATCCAACCCCCCAAGCCCCCCAGTTACAAGATGTGTAACTAAGACAGGACAGTAGTGTTTTTCTGTGTCCTCAGCTTACCTTGTGACATAGAAGTTCCCGTGTTAGTTGTCATTGGGGCTGTGACAATGCAAGGCTACTTTCTCACGACCAGGACACCAGCAAAAGGGATACTACTGACCAGCAGCAACAGAAAATCATACTAGAGTGCAGCCAACAGGAAACTGTCACTCTGTGGGCTTTTATAGTTGTGATTTCTTTTTTTCTCACAACAAAAGGAAAGACAGAACATTATATTAAACAGCAAAAGAACTAACCAGGGGAGAACAAACAAACCCAAAACCTTACCATGTGGAACATTGCTAAAATGGTGTTCCAGAGATCTCGGAGAAGATGCTTTCTGGTTTTGTTCCTCTCAGTTTGAGAACAGAGGCTGCCACAGGAAATACCTTCCTCTGAGGCTGCTCTTGCAAGTGGAACTTCTGTTTTGCCTTGGGTGGAACAAGCAGAAGAAGCTGCTGTTAACAGACCACCATGAAACTGCTTTTAAGCAGCTGGACAGCAAGGCTTTTGCTTGAGGGAAAAGAAAAAAGTGGGGAAAAGTGGCTTCCTCACAGTACTGCTCAGCTATTACTGCATTGTAGTTCAGAGCTCTCCAGCCTGGAGCCGGGTGAGCCAATCTATCAGAGCCTGGCTGGGCCGCGTGGATGGCTGTGCAGGCGGAGGGAACGGCTTACTGCCGCCACTGCCTCGCAGGGTACAGCATGTGGTGCAGGATAGGCATATCCTGGGAGTTCTAAAAATATTACTGTAACAAATGACCCCACTGCTTGTCCTCTGAAGGTCATAGAGTTTGCTGTGGTGGTTTTCCTTTCTAGAAGAAACTAGAAAGTTCTGTGACAAAAACACTAGGCATGGCATCTGTATCACTGTAGTGTGGTGTTACCGACTGTTTCTTTGGAGAGACCAAAACCAGATCCTTATAAAAATAGCTAAAAGTTAACTGGAAAAAAATATATTGTGTTAATATCTCTTGACTCTTCTAATGGCAGGATAGGGACAAAAATTCCACCAGGTATATCTACCTCTAAAATGCTTTAGCAAAAGGATGTTTAGTTATATATAACAGTTGTTCAAGAAGTAACTAAAAATCACCTTCTTCAGTATTGGAACAATTTGAAGTTACTGAACAAAACTTTTTAAACCAGGATGTAAAAGGATGAGCTAGACTTCAAATGAGATCGATGTGTCTATAATTATCAGAGGTACACCAATGCACAGGGAAGCAAGGCAGTAATAGCTTTTAGGGCATGGTGAAGAGTGCGTATCCGTTCATCATCAATGAGAAAGCAGCCAGCCAGTCTGGCATGTATGTAGGCTCTTTCACTGCAGATTCAGTAAAGAGACAAGAGAAGCTCAGGAAGAACAGAGACAGGTTATTTTCTCCATTTTTAATTGGAAGTTCTCTGAAGAATTTTCTCCTTAAAATCAAGACGAGGTATAGTTACAAAATAAGATGAGTGACACTGGGACAGTAATTACTTCAGCAGTGTGGAAAGCTGCCGCTCAGCCTACCTGTAATAAATACTATACGTTTTTCCAGTTCTTGACCTGGATCATTCTCAAATGTCTTGCATTCTCTGGAGTGTGTTACAAATCCTGTTTTTTAGCTTGTTGGGGCTCATTCTTTTGACAGTAGTCCAGTGCGAGTAATGGCAGTTTTATCTGTTCTGGAAAAGAAAGTTAATTTTGCTCTCAGTTGTCTTTATTAGTACCAATAAAATGTTCAGACACCCAGCTAGGCTCCTAATTCTTGTTGTTTATTATAACTCAAGTACTACTCTTACCGGTTTGATGAGTAACCTTTAACGTTTGTTTATCAACTTCTAATCCTATGAGTGAATTTTCTTGTTAGTAGTTCATGTTCTTTGTACCTCCTAAGTGCTCCTTACATCTCTTACATCCCTTAAATTTTAGGAGGTAAGCAAGCTAGACCTTGTCAGTTTTGACATCCTGGAAGCAGACAAAAACCCCCAATTTTTCGTGAATATGAGCTTGTTAGAATGCTATTTGAATATAATGTTATAGTACCTGGATAGGTTCCTTCTTTCATGTGCTTGTCATTAAAACTATTTGTACTGGATTTTTCTAAATCATTCTGACCTAACTTAGTTACAAATGAAGTGACTAGAGGTTCAGCAGAAGCAGAACTAGGGCAACCTGGGGTGCTCATAAATGTCACTCCTTTACTTGTTCTCGGGTATCTTTTCTTACTCAAGCCGAAGATGATAACAGAGCTGATGGGAGATTGTTATATGACACTTCAGCGCACAGTTAGCTCTGCTAACCAGCTTCACTGACCTGTTGTTTGTTTTAGTGGTTTAATATATTTAACATTTTTAACAACCTTATTTCTGTGTTAGTAAGCAGTAGGAAAAGAAAAAAAAAAAAAAGACAATGGCTTTTTTGCCACTTACTGAGCCATATTCTAACCAGACTTCAAAGCAGGGTGTTAACAGTACTTTCACTGCCTTACCTACTGACATTATACAACTGTTCAAGAAAGTTGAGTTTTTCAAGCATCACCATAACACCATGGCTTTCAGAGGAGCCTGTCATGATTTACTTATTCATACAGATTGCAGTGGCTTATGTAGTCTTGATCCTGCTTGATCTGCCGGCAGTATTTGCTTCTATTGATTACAGGCTGTTACTTGACTGCCTTGAGCAGCTTGTAGGTCTCCCTGGTTCTGTTAACAGGGTCTACTGCGGATATTTCTCAGCATTCTTGTTTTGTTGCTGTTGATAGTTTTAACTCCATCCTTCCTGCTGAGACAGATGTGCCACAGGGTTGTGCCATCCCTTTTGTGTTTTTGATAAGTTTAGTAATACCTTAGTGAACTTGGGTGCTGTAACTGAGGTTCTGTCCAGATTTGGCTGTTAGCTCTGATTTCTAATGCATGTTTGACAGTGTGCCTGGCTGTCATGTTGGATTATAAGTGTGTAAAAACTGCTCCTATCTTCGGTGCAATAGAATGGCATATTTTTGGAAGTAAGCACCAGTCCTTCACATTCCTTACATACCTTTTCACCCATATGCATTCCTACTGTTTTTCTAGCAATAGCTCAATTGAGAGGTTAGTCTAGAAGAAACTTCTAAACATGTCATCTTCTTAGAATCATAGAACAATTTGGGTTGGAAGGGACCTTCAAAGGTCATCTAGTCCAACCCCACTGCAAGGAGCAGGGACATCTTCAACCAGACCAGGTTGCTCAGAGCCCCGTCCAACCTGGCCTTGAATATTTTCAGAGATGAGGCAGCCACCTGTGGATGGATGGGCAACCTGTGCCAGTGTTTCACCACCCTTGTTGTAAAAAAACTTCTTCCTTATGTCCAGTCTGAATCTACCTCCCTCTATTTTGAAACCATTATCCCTAGTCCTGTCACAACAGACCTTGCTAAAGGGTTTCTCTCAAGTCTTACCTGTAGGCCCCCTTTAGGTACTGGAAGGCTGCAATAAGGTCTCCCTGGAGCCTTCTCTTCTCCGGGCTGAACAGCCCCAACTCTCTCAGCCTGTCCTCATAGAAGAAGTGCTCCAGCCCTCTGATCATCTTCATGGCCTCCTTTGGACTCGCTCCAGTGGGTTCAAGACAAGACAAGCACATTGGCCAGCACTGTTAAATTGTCCTGTTCCAGTCAGCTTTCCAAATGACTATATATGTTTTCTAACTATTCCTTAGGGTGGAAATACTGTAATTCCTTAATTGGCTGATTTACCTGGCAGGTCCTTAAAGTAACTGTCTGAAGTAATTTGTGGCTGTCAATAAATACGCTTCACTAGACAAAAGTTGCATTAGAATCTGGTTAAAACCAGAAACATTCATGTGAGCTTTAATATGGTTTTAGTCCATTAGAAACTAGAGATTTTAATCTTTTTACTAAATGACTTTATGGCTTGCGAATATACCTTTAAGCTCTTTGAAAAGCAGAAGCATAGATGGTCCTTGTTTATTTTGTTTCTGGTTTTACCAGGGTGACCTTTTAAACATGCAATTAAGTTCCTGTCTGTTATTATTTGTGTCTCCTTGTATCATTTTTGTAGCAAAAGGGCCCAGCAGATGGTGTTTGAGCAGAAAGAGGGGATAGCCAGTGGCTGGCTTTTTGAAGAGTTATTTGAGATGGAGAATTATGAGGACCAAGTTATTTTACTTGTAAGGAACACGTTTACATGTTTTCACCCTTCCATGTACACACTTTTATATTTAGTAAGACTAGGATGTTGATCTTCTGGATTGCCTGTCGTTCAGCAAGTTACTGCTTTGTCTCTCCATCTACAAAGAATACCAGGGGAGATTTATTCTCTCATTGAGAGAGTTCTGGACTTGGAGAGTTAGTTGATCATTAGTATATAATACCCCATAATCTTTGATTATGTATTTTGCAATAAGCAGAACAGAAGATATGGTTTATAAGTTTATAATCAGTGATGAGTGGCGTTCCTCAGAGGTCAGTATTGGGACTGGTGTTGCTTAACATCTTTGTCAGCGACATGGACAGCGGGACTGAGTGCACCCTCGGCGAGTTTGCCAGCAACACCGAGCTGTGTGATGCAGTTGATACACTGGAGGGAAAGGATACCATCCAGAGGGACCTTGACAGGCTGGAGAGGTGGGCCTGTGCGAACTTCATGAAGTTCAGCAAAGTCAAGTGCAAGGTCCTGTGCATGGGTCAGGGCAAACCCAAGCACAAATAACAGGCTGGATGGGAAATGGATTGAGAGCAGCCCTGAGGAGAAGGAGTTGGGGATGTTGGTTGATGAGAACCTCAACATGATCCGGCAATGTGTGCTCACAGCCTGGGAAGCCAGACACATCCTGGGCTGCATCCAAAGAACCATGGCCAGTAGGTTGAGGGAGGTGATACTCCTCCTGTACTCTGCTCTTGTGAGACCCCACCTGGAGTACTGCATCCAGTTCTGGAACCCACAACATAAGGAGGACATGGACCTGTTGGAGCAAGTCCAGAGGAGGGCCACAAAGATGATCAGAGGGCTGGAGCACCTCTCCTATGAGGGCAGGCTGAGAGAGTTGGGGCTGTTCAGTCTGGAGAAGAGAAGGCTCCAGGGAGACCTTATAGTGGCCTTCCAGTACCTAAAAGGTGCCTACAAGAAAACTGGAGAGGGACTTTTGACAAGGGCATGTAGTGATAGGACAAGGGGTAATGGCTCTAAACTGGAAGAGGGTAGATTTAGATCAGGCATAAAGAAGGAGTTCTGTATTGTGAGGGTGGTGAAGCACTGGAACAGGTTGCCCAGAGAAGCTGTGGATGCCCCATCCCTGGAAGTGTTCAAGCCCAGGCTGGATGGGGCTTTGAGCGACCTGGTCTAGTGGAAGGTGTCTCTGCTCCTTGCCAGGGGGGTTGGAACTAGATGATCTTTAAGGTCTCTTCCAACTCAAACCATTCTATGATTCTGTTATAATTTCTGTTAAGAGCAGATTATAGGACATCAGAAAAAGGAAGTTTTAAAGTCCCATCTTAAGTGTTGACTTAAAATGGCTCACTTGAAGCACTTACGAATCATGCTGCAAAGGCGAAAATGTCCTTCTTGTTAAATGACTGTAATCTAAAACATTATAGAGAGCTAAATGATTTATTGATGTCTGTTTCAGAGGCATTTACCTGCACCTGTAGCCAACCCATTCCATTTATTTTGGCTTGCTGACAAATTAGCAAGCTATTTGTATGTCAGATTTGGTCAGTAGTCAACTCCCTCCCCCTTACATATTGAACAGCTTTTAATTTAATTGTTTGTGGTGTTGGCAATTTATTATCCAGATAGATGTCACTCAGAGGAGCTCTTTTTAAAAAAGAAAAACCTTAAGATTTATTTGTGAATATCCTCGTAGTGTCTTATAGAAGAGAGTATGCAGAGCAGCTTTCAAGCCTTTTCCACACAGGGAGGCAACGATCTGTGCGATGCCTTCCTTTCCATTAGCTAGTCTGGAATGGGAAATGCTGTGTTTTATATTTAATGACTGGGATAAGGTTAACTCTGTGATTATGGCCATTGTTATTGTATCTAGGCATCTTTAAGGAATAAGCTGTTAAAATTACATGACAGAGTTGTGACTGCATAAATGTGTTGCGTAAATACTCTCAAGCAGAGTTGACGCGTACGTTGCCACTTGCAGTGATTACACCACTGTTCTTGAATAACTTTTGTAGGGGTTTTAAGGCAAAATTCTTGTGTCTTGCTAAACTATTTTAACCGTTGGCTTAGGTCCTCATCATGGGGCGGGTCTGAGTGCTGCTTTTCGAAGTCAGAGTGCTATCCTGTTACACAGAGGCAATTGCGGATTGCGTGAAGTTGGCTGCCAGGGTGTCTCCTGCCTTGCTGCTCCTCCATGGCACTGCCAGTGCTACTGGCAGCAGCTGCAAGTGTTTCCCAACTGAAGACAATTAGTGAAATCTATTGTATGGGTATGTTTTCTTAACCTTGATTAATCTGATCTTGCACTTTATGAATTTTAAGTAACACATGAGATTTGGGTTTTGACGTAGAATTTTCATGTCACATGAGCATGCCTGGTGCTGGCTGTCCTGGCCGCCTGGTTCTGCTGGGACTCCCTGGGACTGCAGTTGGTGGAAAGACCCAACTTTTTTTTTTTTTCCTCCTCTCAAACGGCGCCGTGGTTGCTGGTTAACATTGTTGGCACTGTACAGCTTGAAATGTTTTATGGTCTTACATCTACTTAACCTTTAATGTTTTCTGTCAACATCTATCATGACCTGGTAGCCTATGGTTAGTAAAATGTGCCCTTGCAGGCTGCCAGATTCTATAATGGAATTAGGCCTTTAAAATCATCAGACCTGTCAAAGGGGCTTATAATCCTGCGAGAGCTTTAAGTGGTTTCTTACCTCCACTTGAACATACATTTGGCCTGGTTGAAGTGTTTTTTCTTGCTTGTTTTGTTTCTACGTCCTATTAATCCTTTTAAAATTGTAAGAAAAAAAAATAGTTTCTTTAACATCTTTATGAGGAGTCTCCTCAGTTCTGTCCCAGATGTCTTCTTTTTGGCTTATTTTCTCTCTCTTGCAGATTAAGCTCTGCAGATATTTCAGTGGAACCTTGCTCCCTTCAGTAAGGGAATAAAGACAGTTTGTTATGTGCAGTAGTCAGTCAGTGTGCACGGAGGGCTGACACAAGTCAGGAGGGAATGTCGGGTTTGCTTCGGGTGGGTTGGGCTCAATGTAGTGCACACAGAAGGTCCTGAGCCAACACCTCTGGAAATGAGTGTCCTGCAGAGCGAGCGTGGGAAGGGCGGTAACGCTGCACAGTTACTCACATTTACCACCTCTGTGCCTCATCCTGAGCAGAGGACGGTACTGGAGATGCGAGATGGTTTATCTTTTGCTAGTTAGTTTTCAGTTACCTGTTGAAATGCTGGCAGTAGTTTTGTGGGACCTTGATGGTCTCTCTGTGATTATAACACAGTGCCTGGTGGTCATTAACACCGTCAGAGATTCTGTGGGCATCTGAACTGAGAGACACTGTATGTGTCATATCCAGTAGCAATGGCAACATGCAGTAGAAGAGGCAATTTGACCACGTCGCGCAGCCTGCAGCTGAGTGTGGCGAGTCGTCTTATCTGAGCCTGTTTCCTGAGTCCCACTTCAGAGCAGTTTCCTGTCTTTGTAGGTTGTCGCATCTGAGCGATTTGATTCAAATTATTACAAGTTGTTAATACTGCTTTTTTTAGTTAAAGGGTGATCCAACTTTGGCTTCTGAAGTAGCACCATGCTGGCTCAGTTTCTTACCATCAGCAGGGTGAGGAAAGAGAGGAAAGCTAATAAAATGCTACTGTTTTAAAATACATCTTGTTTGAGACCTTATACAGAAGTGATAGAGGGAAACACCCTGCAGCATTTCATTTGCAAGAAAAAGACCTTCCATTACACAGATATATATATATTTTTTTAACCTTTCCATTGTTCTCATGTAGCACAATCAAGCAAGATAAAAGAAAATGTGGTCCCTGCTACTGAACTGTTAGTCTTATAAATAAAATTAATTAAAAAAAAAAAGTTTAGGTTGTCTGAAGTGACATTAATTGGGATAGACACTGGAACAAATTGGCCTCTGAGCAAGGAGAACAAATAGACAAATACCTGTCCTCCAGGAAAAGTAGCTGCTGTTTCATTTTTTTAGAGCAATTGCACTCAACACTGAATCCTGAGCTGGAATGCTCCAGAATCCTTGACCCTCTGAAAGTTACAGGTGTACTTCTCTTTGCTCTGGCATACAAATCCCAAGAATCTTCCGGGGCCTCCAGCGCACTGAGCAAGAAGAGATGGAGACGTAGGAATGAAATCAGTCATCAGGCAGCCCTGGGAAATGTCATGAGATGGACTGTCCCTTCTGATCCCAGAACTTGAGTATATTGACGGGTAATATTTTCACTTCATGACGGTCTAGTGAGTGATCTCATCAGCTGTTGCTAGCAGATGCAAAACTGATGAGCTTGTGGTAGCAAGTCAGACATTACACTGTGACAGACACGTCATCGACAGTTTTAGTTTTGAATAAAATTATCCACAGCATTTTGCAAGGGTTCAAAAAAGATTAGAATTAATTGCTTAGTGGAGGAAGAGGGGAGGACCCCTCCTAGGCAGCAACTGCCCATTGGTGAAAATGTGAGATTCTTTCTGGCTCCTGGGAAATGGATGTGTTAAAGGCTGTATAGCTGTCCGAAGAGAATGTACCTGAACTGTTGGTATTTCTACTTTCATGGCAAAGATGTGACAACAGCTTGGAAAAGAATGGGGAGCAATGAATGTCTCCTGTCATTACTCACTGTTACTTATTTAGCTGCATCATACAGACCTCAGATACCTTCTTTTTAATAGACTTTTATTAAACAGTAAGGAAAAAGCAGTTTATGCAGTCAGGCAAGCAGCTTTCCACAGCGCCAAATTCATCAGGCCTGATTCTCTGCTGAGTTCTTCTTAGTGTCAAGTCAAGCAAAGCTGATGCAGATCACTGGAAAATGGGACCTCTGTCAATGTTTAGGTTATTTAATCCTCAGTGTTGTTTCCCAGTCATGATGGTTTCTGTTACCAGTATGTTTACTCTGAGCTTCCTACTTCTCAATTATAAGTGTCTCTTCTGTAGCCAGAGCACGTGCACCTAGCCCATACGAACACTCAGAGTTTGCCCAAGTCATCCAAAATACTAGATGACAGATACTTTACTTGAAATACGCGTTTGGTTTTCCAGCCATTTAATCAGTTTAAGGATGTACAAATTGCAAAAGGTGTCAGGGTGACACAAAGCAGATTGAAATGAAGGAATTTATTTGAATGAGGCAGAGCCTGATCATAAAATAATAGTGTATGCAAGTTAAATGTTTCTTGTTTTAGTGGATGCCTAAGTAGTAGCCTGTGTATTTCCTCGACAGCTCAATTCTGCCTGCTTTCAACTCTGTGTTTAATATATAGTAGCACTTTCCCCTAACATTACCTCACTTTTTCCTTCTGTGCCTGTATTTGTGCAGTACCCTCACTGTCAAAATGTCTATCTGACTGCAGTATGAAAGTTAAGGTCTTAGTGTGGAAGGAGTATTTATTATTTGTTGTGTTTACACTGCAATGTCTCTGTATTTGTTGATCTTCACAAAGCATGTCAAACAGCTGATAATTTTTCAAAAATCTCACTTTAAATAGTGCTTGTACCTTAAACTGAAGGCTAATTGTGGCTCTCTGTTTTCTATCAGTGAAATCACCATAAGCCACCCTTCTAATTTATGCCATTTCAAGCTGTTGTACAGTTTCACTCGTAGTATTTGGCAAATTTTAAGTCTTCTTTAGAGGAGTTTAGATTGTTAACAGACTAAGGCATTTAAAAAAAGAATTACCAGTTGCCACCATCTAAAACTGGTGTCTACAGTTTTGTTTTCCCATATGTATTTTCATTGTTTGCCTAATCTGGTTTGAGATCAATTTTGCGTAGATCAAGGACCCGGGGTGAGGAGGGGGGGAAGGGAATCAATCTTAAGTGGCACTCTCCAGAAGCTTCTGCTGCGGATTTCATTGATGATTAAGATATTTCTGGCCTGTCCTTAACTCCCCTTTTTCTTCCTAATTACACTAGAGATTGAAGATTGTGTTACATACTGCATGAGTAGTAATATCTACACATATCAGTACCAACTCAAGCGGCAAAATAATCCATAATCAGATTTCCTCCATTGATGGTAATTTCTCTCTTAAAAGCTGGAAGGTAGGTCTGCCTGTGTAGGAAATAGAGTAGACCTGTGTTCTGGGTTGACAGTACTGTAAGTAAGTGGGGAAAAGAGAAAAAAAAGAGAGAAGGAAAGAAAAGGTTACCAAACCAACAATTCTTTGGTAATTATGGAATTACTAACATTTTAAATTTAAGTCAAACTTCAGCTGCTGTATATTAGCCATCAGACTGGTAACTTCTGCCTGCCTTGACCAATTTCTTCACGTTTTCCCACAGAGCGGCGTATGCTTCCCTTTTCATAATCTGAGCTCTGAAAATTTGCCTACTCTCTAGTGAACTTCAATTTTACACAACATGAAAGGCATGCACCTTTTGGGAGATTGTTACTTGGCTTCAGTGATTTCTCTGAAATCTGGAAGAAAGGCATTAAGGTACAACAATGAAATGTTTTGTGGAGTGAGGATGAGATCACCTGAAGTGAGATCTACACATAAAACTTGTGTAAGCATGGAAATGTCGTTAAAGACTGTGCTTATTTACAACTCTCAATACAGGCAAAAGTGCTAGGGTAGGTAGAGTTCTACAACAAAAATGGCCTGCAGCTGATGCAGCTTGTTTCACTCAAGGAATTAGTATAAGCTATAAACTGGCAAGATCACTTTTCTTTGCTGATACAAACTGTATTTGCAGTAGGCATGTATATCAAACTTTTTGAGGGTGGTTGTGCTGGCAGAGTATCTATTGAAATGGTTGCAAGGAATGGAAGAGGCAAGAGATGCTCCTGGAAGTAGCTACATCTCTTACTGCTTATATGAACTTGCCAACCTTTTCACTAAGCACTATTTTCAGGGTAGTATTCTGTGGCTGTCTCATTCTGTGTACGCAAAATCAGATTATGCCTTTAGTTAGCTGGTATAGTTGGTATGAAAACATACTGGTAGCTTATGGGGTCAGTTGCGGTGCATGTTCTGGCAAACTTGTTTCCAAAGACACTCTCCTGGATATTCTTCAGTACCTCCCTCTGAAGCAGTCCTCTTCCCCATAGCATCATTTTTCTTTGTGTCATGGATCATCAGTGAATAACAGTAAACCTGCCTAGTCTACAGATTCTGTGGTGAGGGGGGAAAGGCTGGCTTTTAAAGATTGGTAAGCGGTTGAACTCCGGTAAAATGTTATACACTCATTCATGCGAGTCGTCTTGGCGTTATCGAAAAGCATTAAAAAAGCTTTACTCCTTGAGAGTCATTTTTAGGATCAGTCTGATGCAGGCCTGTGTTTAATTTGGTAGTTTCAGTCTGGAAGGGCTCGATCCCACCCTGAGTTTCATTTTGAGTTTTAAGTTGAAAGAAATTACGAACTCAATTTGAGTGGGCTTGACTTGATTAACAGCAACACCTTCCATATTCTTCGCTGAATTTGTAGTTGCTCAAAACTGTTGATCAAAATGTGTCCCAACCTCTCTTGCTCTTTCAGCAACCTCAGCTGTGTTTCCTTTAATAATTTCCTGAAAAAGCAGTTTAGCCTGGTTTTGGTATAAAAATACTCAACTCTAGCTCTGAGTGAAAACTGTTTTTCATATATTCCCAAGGCTGCTTGGGTTTTTTTGCTCTTCCATGCAGCGACCTGCCCTTTGGAAAGAAATTGGGACTTGCTGGAGCAAGGCATATTTGCAACTTGAGCAACTCCTGTCTAAACCACATCTGTGAGCTTTTGTAAACGAATTAAAATGCTGTTATGCCTTTTATACCAAAATTGATGTGGTCCATTCTTTCCAGCCAAATGGTCTTTAAATGTATTTGGAAGATCTGTTCAAAGATAAATATTGCTGCTGGTCATCTTTTTCCAGTGTTTATTTGCTTCTGTAGAAATGTGATTGTTTATTTTTTCACTTATCTTTTAGATTTTGACAAATAAACCGGTATTTGGATCAAATGACAAAACATGGGACAACCTCTCTCCATGTTCTGGCAATTAAAGTGCAATAATTATTTCTAGCATTTAATAATTGCTTGTCTGGAATATCACGTTTAGCCTCTTCAAATATCTTGTTAATCCAGCAGTAATGGACTGTTGATGTTACAGTTAAGTGAATCCATGCTATAAAATGATAATCCAGTGATTGACCAACTCATTACCCAAGGAGGGGCTGGAATTCATCCTCTTGTGGAGCCGGTTTGCAGAGTGTTGTACTGAACTCAGAAATGTATCGTTTGTCAGTTCTGACCTATTCCTATGGACCATGCGCGTGCAGGCGGGGAGCCACACTGCAAGTCACTTTGGTTATTTTGCTGTAGGTAGTTTTTCCATTTGAAAATGAATTGTGTTTTCATCTGCATGCTCATTAATTGAAATAACAACTTAGAGTAAAAACAATTTGTTTTGTAAAACAGTTTGTTTTGTTTTTAATAACTACAGAATTCAGCTGTTTCATAAACTGAATTCTTTCATTTCCGTTAATGACTGATAAAAGGTTCTATTTTCATTGGAACAGGATAAGTGGGAGAACATAAGTTCAGGCAAAACCTTACAAATGCAGTCCTGCGAAAAGCTCAGGTTAGGTGAAACATATGGGACTGGGACCTGCTGTGTGTGAGAACCAGCATAGCGGTCCTGATCCTGACACACAGCTTTGCAGAAATGACACTCTCTCTTGCTCTGTCTGAGAAGATAATGTCTCTTTTCTCTGCAGAAAGATTGGGTCTGTCAGCTGGAAAGTAGTTGTATGGCCTCTTTGGGCTGCATAACTAAAGGTGCTGTTAGTAATCTAAGTCTAGAATGAAGACAGCTGAATAAACAGTTATAACACCCACATCATAGGCAGGATAGCTGAAGTCCATGAACGGCAGAAGTAACAAAATGCCAATACACAAACCCTGGCAGGCAACACACCTGAATCTGTTCTCAGTCGGGTTGAGGAAGAACTCCATAAAGAAGTTCGTAGGTACAAGTGAGGGGGAGATCGAGTGTCTAATAGCAATATCGAAGTTCAGATGTGATTTTTGCTTTACAAGCTTATACTTGGCAAGAGTGTTTATGACTTTATTTGAAAAATTCAGCTAACAAAACCTTTGAAGAATTGAAGTATGAAATGATATCAAAATTTTATCTTGAATTTGAGAACAGGTTTTCAAGATCTCTCTGTTGCTCAAGGAACGGGCTGGCCAATGTTATGGTAGGTCTCTGTGCGGAGGCAGATGGGTGAATGTACCTGCCTGACTTTCCTGCCTCACAGCTGTACCCAGTTGTCTGGATTTGCTGTCTCAGTATCTCTAGTGCCATATGTTCCTTTTCTTTAAATAAACAGGTATATAATAGTTAGGACAGATGTGAATGGCAAAATGGTGTAAGCAGAGGAATGATTTGGAACAAGACTCAAACGATTAATCTTGACACCGAGAGCCTCAACCGATTTGTGACAGAACTGAACTAGTACGTGCTGCACAGTTCCTTTCACTGTCCCTGTCAATGGAAGGGTATCTTAAATCTGCTTGTAATTTTAGTTTCTATCTGTCTTCTTATGATTAATTGGTGTTTGTAATTACATCCTTTTTGAGCTTAGTGGCTTAACGTGCTTCAGGAATGTTGCAGGTTAGTTTTGTAGATGGTCTAGTCAGTCTGCACAGTGGAGAGGCTCATGCGACTGTTTTTGTTTTGTTTCATTTAATTTCACCAGTACAGACTCATTGAGGTAAATACTTTTTGAAGTGTCTTAGAAAACAATAGTATTAAAACCATCAAATATAAACATGAAGGAATTAGCATTAAATTACAGTGAAACAGCAGCTGGAAATGTAATTGCGTAGACAGCTACTTTATAGCAAGAAATCTGAAAGCAGTTACACAATTTATTGTTGAGTTACACAGATTTTATTCAAAAAGGTATCATGAGTATGTCAGAAGGTTGGAAGGGGTAGGACATTCCCCTTCAAATATGCAATGGAGAGAGGTATTTCCCCTCTCAGAGAGGAGTTCTTTGCTTTCTATTTTATGCTCAATTCTGAAGTCTAGGTTTTGGGTTTGTTTTTTTTTTTTGTCTAGAGAAGACCATCTTTGAAAACAGTGTCTGCTATTATGAATCTGATCTTTTTCTTCCTTTTCCTTGTTTGCTAGTTTTACCACATCTAGTTAGGAACAAATACAGCTCTAAAACATGAATGAGATTCTCGTTATTTGCTACGTGCACTTGATTTCTCTTACTTCCCCAACCCTTGGTGTTAATGAGCGTTAGTTCACAGCAGTTTCCTGTTCTCACAACAGGTTTTAGAACAGGAAATCTTAAGATTAAGGAAGATAAATGAGGAACCTTTAAAAGGTCTTTTTGTAGTTGCTTATCAGAGTTTAATTCCCACATTGATAAGGTAAGGATTTATGATACAAATACAGTTCTAGACTATGTTCTCTGTGTCTGGTTTTAACCTGATTTGTTGCTGCTGCTTGTGTATTTACACTTCTTAAGGTATTAGGAGGAAATAGCATATCATAAATAAGGCATCAGAAGGCAATTTAGCATACACCTTAGCATGTATTGCTAGGAAGACAGTTCCACTGGCCTGATTCAGCACAATTTTGAAAGAGCAGTACTGTGTAAGTAAGGTCACTGGGAGAAGGTAGGGAAATCCCAGATGAGCTAACTGTTGAGCGAATTTACTACTGTATCATCTCCTTAATAACCCACTTGACTTTCCAAGGTGAAGCATGGGGATGAGATCTGCACTTTGGTATATCCTCCTTGATGCACTGCAGTGGTTAAGTGGCCCAGTCAAGTCCTCATGCCCACTGTAGGACACGTACACATGTGGAACTGGGGATGTGGAGCAGGGCTGAAAGCCTGACACAAAGCTCTGTGCTTCTACTCTGCCCAGAAACCAAAGGATCACTTTGTGATGGAGAGGGCGAGGTCAGCGTCCGTGGCCCTAGGAAAGTACTCGGAATTCTACCTAGCAGTTAAAATCCCATCCTTGCAGTAGTTGATGTAGGTTTTGCCATTCTTGTGAGCATACTCAAGACTTTGCCAGAGGAGTTCATTTTCCTGTACTTGTTCCTCCCATTCCCCATAAATGAAAAAGAAACTACTGAATAAATTCTGTCTTCAATTCATGTGCTTTTTAGTTTTGACGTGATAGCTAACAACTCCTGATACTCATTTTGTAATTCCACCTTTGGGTTTAAAATGCTGCCTCAGATGTGAAAAGGAACTAGGCATATTATCAATGAGACCTGCACATGCCTCTTGTCTTTTGGACGTATAATCTCTCTGCATCGTCATGTTTCCTTCTTCATATTCTATTAATTTTTTATGAGCTTCCTCAGAACTGTAAAGCACAAGCTGTTTTCATGTAGATGGTTTTTGTGGTGACTAAACATTGGAGAAAGGAAAACAAATAATTGTCCCAATATACATATTGCCTGCGATGAACAGATTGATTTAAAATGCACTGCTCCAGTGCTTTGTATAGGCAGCAGGCTTGTATGATTCAGTTCTTGTTTTCTGGCCTTCAGTTTGCCAATCCTGATTTTTCAACTTGTCATTTGTTTGAGCTAAGCCTGCTGCTGCTTTAACTAATACAAGAAGTTTATACATGTTACTTGCGCTGTGGATGTAAACATTGAGTAGAATCCTTAGGTAAGAGTAATTGCTGAGTGTTTTTTGAAGTTAGTTTCCTACATTTCAGAAAATGACTTTTTTTTTTTCTTCCACTTTTGATTTTAGATGCCACATGTGACAAATGTAAGAAACTTGCTATACTTCTGAGAACAAGAGATAATGTTTAATGTCCATTTATGTCACTTATCTTTTCTTATGTCAGTGAGCATGTGTACATATAAATACTTAATTTTATTTTGAGTTCCACCCTGTTCTTGACTTCATAAATAGTTTGTAGTAGGGATTTCAAGGAACTTGACTGTTTGAGCTGTGTGAAAGAGAAAGCTAGTAGTGGTAAAAAACATGTATTCATTTCTGAATACTAGTAACTTAATTTTGAAACCTTTTCTATCAAGTGTGTCTTTTCCGTGAAGCTTAATGTTTCAATGTTCCTCTTTTTATCAATAATACAGTTTTTTACTGTTGATTCATGCAGATGTCTTTGTGTTTTTTCAGTCACGTTTGCTGATCTCTGAATCTTTAACTATTTGCTTAGCTTTTTAGGGCAGAGAAACCAAAACTATATTCCGTTGGACAGTAAGCGTTTGACTTAAGTAGCAATAATTAAAGTATTATTGCCATTTCCTTCTTATGTCCCATCTTTCTATTTCTTACTGTATCTTGATGATTTCATCTAGTTTTTTACAGTGCCATCCCCTTATTCTGAAAGGCTGTACAGGTTTAGAACCCGGTCATGTTTTAAACTGGTGCAAATGGTCGTACTCATCAAAACAAAATGTAGTGTGGCATCCAGTTGACCATACGCTGTTTTTTTCCTTCCACATCTTCTCTTTTTCTAACCTAGAAATGTACCATCTGCAATTTTTGTCATCTTGCTTTCAAACTGTTTTTCCAGAGACTGAGTGAATATATTAAACACCTTTAATTTTTGGTGTGACTTTGATCCCCCTTGCATATTAATCATTCGTCATATTGAGAACTGTTGATTCTCTTTGTCCTTCTGCTAAGCAGTTCCACGCGGCTGACAACACTGTTTGCTACAGATCCCATAACTGCTGAGTTTCTTCGTAGTCTATGGCCGGGGGCTTTGTCCAAGGCTCTTCAGTAGGGCGATTGAGTTACATAAACAAGCTTCACTTCAGGCACGTCTTCAATGACACCTTCAAAGAACTGTACTGGTTTACATCTGTCGTATGTTCAGTTACATGTTCCTGGGCATTAAATTAAGGTGGACTGATCTGAAACCCTTTAAACTGGGACTCAACACGTCTCAAATGTTTCACTGTTAAAGGAAGCAACAGGATTAAGTAGCCAACTAAATTGTGTGCACTATGAAGAAGGACAGTACTTCTTGTTGCTGTTGCTTGCCCTGTTGCCAATGCAGAGTGTAAGTCATATCCTCTGTAATTGTAAGGCATGTGGTAAATTGAGGTCTTGGAGGTCTTGTCTGGTGCTGTAATTGTCCATATTAACTAATATTAATTGGTGCACCTCTCTTTGAACAAACTTTTCAAATGTCTTGTTCATAAGACTCAGATTTCGTGTCAGTGATAAAAGCCTTGCAGGTAAAGCAAAAGCAGGGATTTTGCTGATGTTCTAGTGCAAGTCAGCTGTCTGCCCCTGCACTCTGTTTTTATAAATATGGTACGTGACCTCACAATCTAGCAGATCAACAAGGTCAGTTTGAGAAAGCAGATAAAGGAGACAGTAGTATCTGCCTGCTGTTTGCACCGTGCTGCATAGATGCGCTCTGGTCGTGTTGCTTGTGTGGGATTTTTTTTTTTTTTTTTAAATACATCATTCTCTACTATAGTCTTTTGCACAAAGGATGCTTTTAAACGAGTAATGAGTGCTTTCCTGTTTGGCAGTTGGTTAAACTGATCTTTGTGTCACAGCTCTTTACGATTCACTCATACAAGACCTAAAATATTCAAGACCGGTAGGGGGGCAAAAATCTCTGTCTGGCTCATGCTGTTTCTAGGAAAAGGGAGTCTTGGACCAAGGGGGGAACCGTGCAAAGACCTACAAATTAGGCAGTGTTCTTTCTGTCCATGAATAGTTTCCCTTGTGAGTGAATGAGGCTGTATTTTTGGACTCGCAGACAAAGCAACTTTTGCTACAACTGGCTTTTCTCCAAAGCACACTTTCTGTGCTTATTCTGTTTATTATTTTAAAAATATAGTGATAGCCTGAAAGTAATTTGAGGGCCTGAGTCAAACATCCAGTGTCCAGTTGGCCTTGTCTGTAGCTGTGTTTCAGATCATCTTCCTGGGCAGCAAGGCTCCGGTGAGCCTCTCAGTTTTAGCAGAAATTTTGTTCTATCTTCTCATCTTCCTGCTGAGAACTGCCTTATGCTTGCACAGAAAGTCAAAAGCTGAACCAAATTCAGGTTTCAAACTGTTATTCTTTACCTTTTACTGCACCTGGTAAATAATGCTATAAAATTGTTCAGTTTCATCCTGAATTGAGATCATTAATGTAATACCTATGCTGAGCACCTGTAAGTGTGTGCCCCTCTGTGACCTCAGGACCTAATTTGAAAGGTCCGTTTCAAAAATACATTAAATTTAACTTCTGGAGCCAGTGGAGATCTGGTGTAGGGTACCAGCTTGCTTGGCTTCAATTGCATTTTATCCTACTACTTATTCCAGGTATGAGTTCCTACCTTTGTGGTTTAGCCTACCCGACTTTCCTGTGGGAATAAAACAGTTTTCTTGTGGGTTTTGTGAGAATTCATTAATTTTAACTTTAAGAAAGCATGTACAGTAAAATCTATTACAATGACAAAATTTACTGAACTTTATAGAACACTTCTGTCGTAATCTTTTTTTAATCTACAAGGTGTTCTAATAGGTATTAAAACAAGTGTGTGTGTGTATCAGTTTCAGTATGGTTTTACAACCTTTGCTGATAATTTCTCAAGACATCTGCATTGCGAAGTCCAGTTTCCTGAGCTGTAAAAATTGAAAGGTGTCTCATAGAAAATTAAAATAACTTGTTAAAAATGAAAACTGCAATCCAACAAGATGAAGCAACTTTAAAAATACATTTTATTATGATTAAGAGACGCCTCTTGCACTGTAATTTAAGCAGTATCTCTTTGATGACATCACTGGCAGAGGTAAAAAAGAAAACCTTTGGTCAGTGAGTCTCTCTGCAGTTAAACCGGTCGTGGAGGTGGGAGCAAGTGGTGGGAGGAGCAGGCTATTGAAAGGTTGCAAGATAGCACTGCTAGTAGAAGTGCTTGTGAAATTACATTCTTGTTTAACAGCTGTAAGTTTAAGATCTCTACTTGGATGCTTAATACCGTCCCACCTCTTCTCTGTGTCACTTGTCGAGTACTGAGAGAAGATCACTGGGAGATTAACAGTACAAAGGCTTCACATTCAGGTGCCCGTTGACTTAGGGCAGCTGTTAGATACCCCTTTTCAAGAAACGCTGACCTTGTTCCCGTGTGCGGTGAATGGGGTGTATGGCTTTCAACCTGATGTGCTGTAACATCTGGGAACTGTTGCAGGTGCACAGGCAAGGGAACTCGGCTTCTGTGGGTGTGGAGACCCTCAAGGTCCTCCAGCATTGCTGACCTTTGTGGACTTAGGCTGGTGGATTAGTGATCGCATCAGGCAGCAGAAGCCTTTGAGGAAGAAGATGGCTTTTTTTTGTTTTCTTTATGAGCTTTTCTCCAGTTAAACAGAGGTTGTCACGTCAAAGAACATCACTGCTGTAACTGTCATGAATTCCTAAACTTTCATTTGTTTAAAAATAAAATAAAATACATCAGTGGTTTTTGCATGCTGGTGAGGATTGGCGGGAATATTACCATATGTAATAGCTTGTAGACGCAACCGGAACTTATCCTATCACTGCCACTACCAACAAAATGCCTCCCGGGACTTTGTATGAATTGGAATTATGAGATGCACCATAATGGTTCATAACACCTATGTAGAGAAGAGAAAAAGGAATTTTGATATAAAGTCCTTAAAAGATGCCCATCCTACAGTAACTGAGTTTCATGACTTAGGAAATTGTATCCAGGGAAGGTTGATGTTTTGTAGGGTTTTTTTTTGTTTTATTTTGTTTCACAAGCAGTGTATTCAGGAAGAGACTGACCTGACCAAGGGCAGACCAAAATAAATAACCAGACAGGAATCTTTATCAAGGTTTTATGCCATATGCTCTAAGCAATATTGTAGTACCAAAATTATTTCAGCAGTTACGAAGATAGTTTCACCACTTGGTCTTTGTGGATTTAAAGTGGTTGTCAGAGCATTTTTAAGTTAGTCTTACATGGGCAGGTGATAACATTGGAGCTTAATTTTAGGTATGTTTCTAATAAGGGCAGGATTGTTAGGGCTTATCATTCCCATCATGAGGCTGTTTTGGGGTCCTCGTACTTTTGCTGGGTTTTAACAATTTAGACTGAAATTTAACAAAGTATGCATCTACATCTGAAGGGAAAAAAAAGAGGGAAAGGGGAAAAAAAAGGGGGAAGGAAACAAGGGATATACACATATATGTATGTATGTATTTCAGAGAACAGATTAGGCCATTGTTTATGCAAAAAATTTCTGTTGACATTTTCCTTCTAGTGTGTTTCCCATTTGGCAAGGTACTGGTCTTTGAGTAGCAAAGTCATCAGGAGTTTTTTGCCATTTAAAAAATCTACCCTAAGTTGGCTAAGTTGCTACACAGCTGAATCACTGTGGTTTGCAAGTACTCACGAGGGACTTGCTTGGCTTTAGAAGAGAAAATCTCAGAAGACCGCCTTGTGGCTGACCATGTTTGAACTGCTCCCAGCTTTGACTGCTGACCAGCATGTTCAGGCGCCGACCTGACTTACCCGCCGAGCAGGCATAGCCAGGCAGCACTGGTGAAGCTGGGCCTCTTTGGCAGCCATTACAAATCACACTGAAAACAGAAATAGGTCATATTATCAGTGTCTAGTCATAATAGTTTGGATTTCAGATACATAATATATCCGTCAGAAAAAATACAGCATGTACAGTAGCAGATGCCTTGTTCTGTGGTGCTTGTCAGGATATTTGCATGTTCTCCTATTGAAAGTGTGAGGTATTTCCCACCTGAAACAGCGTGGAAGCTGAAAGATTGCTGAGGTGGACCATTTTGAGTTTGCTGCTGTTGAACTGATCTAACATAAATCGAATGCAACTTACTTTACTGTAACTGTGCAAAATGGAATACTAATTTGCAAGTAGTGGAGTAATACCCAGTTTAAGTGTTCAGGTGAATGATTTTTTTATTCTTCATAGTTAATTTTTCTAGTATGAGTAAGCTGTAAAACCTGACACCACTTTGATAGCAGTAGAGATGTTGGAATTGATTGGAATAACATGAAACAACATCTCAATTTTTCTTTTAAGGATCAAAAATTTGTGGTGCCATTTGTTCCATCAGTTCCCTGTCCACTCCTTGAGTTAGCTGTTAGAAATGTGCATGCAGAGGGATGCTCCTCCTCGCATCCCTCGCTCATGGCCTGGAGCTCTGGCTGATGTTGTTAGACAAGTAATAAGGGTTAGCTCAGATAAGCCTGCGTTCTGGCTCCACTTTCAGTTACTGAAATGTCAGTTTATTCTAATCTAGATGGGGTCAGTCTGCTTTCTGAATCACAGTAACTGCTTAGAATAAGGGGGAGAAAGCCTTATATCATCAACTTTTGGCCAAAGTGTGTGCTTTTATACACTAGTCTTCTCAAGTTTAGTCATCACCAATTAGAATTGAATTTGTAATAGAAAATTTGCATTAATTGTAAGTCCTCAAAAACCCAGTGTAATAACTCTTTGTAGGAAGAAATCACCGTAGGTAACTTCTACACATGTGAAAATACCATGGGCTAATTAAAAGATAATCCTTGGCGTTAGGCAGTTCATGTCCTGAAGTGTTGCTTTCACTCCTGAGGTGACCCAAGCCTTTTTTCAGCCTACAGCGGGGGTCAGCCACATGGGAACCCGGTGTCCTCCCTTGCCAGGGCCTGTTGGCAGCTCTTTCCTTTCTTGCCCTTAGTAGGCAAGAGGTTCTCAAATTGGGGCATGCATGTGTGCAGGGGGTAATGGGAGAGCTCATGACACATGAGACTGTTTCATTTTCCACTGCCCACCCACTCCCATTTCTCTCCCGCTTTTCATCCCTTTTTCCTCCAGTTTTCCCCCCAGCAGATCTGCCTCGTGTACTGTTCCCAAAACCAAGTTAAGCGGTGCCCTCCTACCTCTTGTGCCTGTTCCTGTCTGGGTTTTTTAGTACATAGGAATCATACCCTCACCAACTGTGTCTGTCCTTCCTCCTGTTTACTTTTAGTGTATCTTGCACGTTGTTTTTGGTGAAGTCTTCAGCTTCTCCAGTTGTGTTTACCATGTCTTAAGCAAGGTAACAGGAGCTCATTTTTTTCCTTGTAGCCAATGTCACTGTTTTTTTCTGTCTTGTTCTGAGTGTACTTTACTGCTAATAGCCAAAGCATTCCTTAATAGGGAGTTTTAAACTGAAGAAAATAAACTTGTTCAGAGCTGCTAAGTCCCCATGGTGCACATTGTGAGCCAGTTGTGATAAGATATTTTGATGGTTTTGATAGTATTTTAGAATGCTATGTGATTTCACCAGATTTAGGCACTATCACTCTTAATATTTCACTGGACAGGTGTTTTTTATTGTTATTATTCTGATTCTGATTCCACCATTCTTTCCATTAAAAAATGCTAGTTACAGATGTACTGTTTTATTGAGATTAAGGCATTTGCCATTATTAGTTATTAATATTTGGTTAGTGCTCATATCTAAATCAGAACGCCCATTGTGCTAAGCACTGTACAAACACGTCTGTAGAGACAGTCTCTGCTCCAAAGAGCAGAGCAGATTTACACTTTAGTTCTTTCACCTTACTACTTCATGCTGCTTTTTCCACACTTCAGTTATGCTTGTCTAATGGATCTCTGCCACTCGTGCCTCTCTGCAGTTACAGCAGTGATATTTAGATAGCTGATTTTTATGTTGATCAAATGCAAGCTCCCAAAGGATTACAAAGGAAATTCCAGTGTATCATCAACTTGGCAGACAAAGACTTTGAAAAACCCCAGTGCCCAATGAAGCACTGCTGGCTGGTCCTTTCTAAAAAATGAACGTTTCCTGTATTTTAAAGGTTCGTTTAGAACTGGGGATTAAATATAACTTGCCTGCATGTATGGTACGATTGAGATTGCTGTGTTTTCAGTTTTACGTGCATGGAAGGTTATTATTCAGTCTTAGGTTTCTGAGCTGATGCTCTGAGCTGATGATCTGTCCAGTCACTGGAAAGGGCTTCTCTGAGCCCTGTAAGGTGCGTTTGATGAAGTGAGCACATGGGAGATACTTTCTCCATTGCCTAGGGTGGACGAAAATACTCCCTTAACTCAAGAGACCATAGGTTTGATCCACTGTAGTTTCTCACCTTTACTAAAAGAGGTCTTTACTGAAGACTTTATGACTTCTAGTTACAGAATGTCTGGAACAGCAGTGTCAGTTGCAGTATCAGTTGCAAGAGATGACAACTGTCTTTGTTAATTGCTATGTTGTTATCTCTCAATAGTGTAGTGACTGCTTTGCATCCTTTCTCCCTCACCTTAGTCCACAAAGGTCCAGGTTGTGGGTTTTGCTGGTTGTTTTTTTAATCAGTGTCTATCTGCAGAAACTTGTTAGTCAAGAACCTGTCTGATAGAAGGTGGTCATTTGTTTCAACGTGATACCCGCTACAGTAGCGTTTGCTGGAGATCATGTAACATTCTTCCAGTCTTCCCCTGTGAAGTCTTTATACCTTTTTTTAATGCGTCCCTTTTATCTTACAAAGCTGTTCATTTTGTCTTACCCATGTTGTGTTCTACTGTCCTTTTTGATTCCTAGATTTTTCCAGGATGAAATACATTTTTGCTTTACAAGGCTTCCTTAAGCATACCTTCTATATTAGTTTATTCCAGTCTGTAATAGAAGGGGCTTAGTCTACACTCCGTAAAAGCTTTGAGATACTGCCTTTTATGAATACTACAGGGAACTAGATTATTTCACTTTAAAGCTTTGTTTGCTTGATCCTAGGCTTCAGCTTTGAGCCCTCTTTTCTGTATTTAAGATTCTGGCTCAAGTTTCTGGACTGGTGCTGGGATTCTCTGCTCCGGGTATCAAGCAGACTGCAGAGTTGAGCACTTTCCCAGCACGTGCATGTTTTTGGAAGTGCACTTGAAGATTTTTAGCCTTTGCCACTTTGTTATTATTTATTCTCTAGCTATCAGTGGCACATTTTCTTGGGCAAAAATTTGCAAAGAGATTTTACAGTCCTGATTTTATTTTTTATTGCATGAATCTGTGGGGTTTTTCAGCTGCCTTGCAGGAACTCCTCCTGGTCAGATTAGCATGGTCTAGTGGTCTGCATCCAAGCTAGGAAAAGAGCCTCTGAGCGCTAATCCCGCATCTGATGTTGAGTGCATTGATCTTCTCCTCTTCAGGATGCTGTGGATCACTGTGAATGTGTGTCCTTAATGACTGGCATTCTCCTCCTCCAGAGCAGCTCCTCTCTCCTTTCAAGACCCTGCTCTACAGATGTGAAAATTCTGTTTCTATGTTGATGTCCAAACACATTCTCTCGTTCTTGGTCTTTTTGCCAACAGTTACCTGAAAGGTCCCTCAGGGAGAGGGAATAGTCTCAGTAGCAGAAGTGTATCAGAACGGACAGAAATTTTCCTGTATTACCTAGCAGTCCCTCACCCTAGCAGTGACTAGGTGTAATTTCACTGTGCCTTTAGACAATAACTAGTCTCTCTGGCTTTCTAACCTGAGTGTTTTCCCCAAAGGATTAGTTCACTACCTTAGTTTCCCTCTTTGTGAAACTAGGATGATGTTCTCTTCACAGGATTAGGTGAGGATTAGCTAGTGTTTATCAGCGACTTGCAGATAAAAGAAGTGCTTTGTTTACATGTGTATCTTTTAGACTGCATGGTCTTGATCACATGGCAGTGCTCAACTCTGCATTTGAAACACATCTGATTTAGGATATCGCTGCAAAATAATTGCTACACACAGTTATTAAGATTGCATATTTTTAGAATTGAATCCTGCTTCCAGAAAACTGAAGCGTTTTGCAATTTGGAAATACTCTGCCCTTCTCTTTTATTATTATTGTTACCTTTAATTTTTTTGTTTGTATTAGTGTTAATACATAGGATTTTGTGGTCATGCTGGAAATTTCAGTAACATTTCTGCCCTGAAGGCTGTAAGTTCTGCATAAGGAAAGGTAGAAGGAAACACAGTGCCATATTTCAAGAGTTATACTGCTAGACAGACAGGCAGACTATGTCCACTGTTACCTTTCCACACAAAATATCCCTGGTTCATTAATTTAAGTAACTGGAACCTGAAATTCACAGTGTTTTTTCTGCTTCTTTTAACATTTCTGAAAATAAAGGTTTTGCAGTAGCTGGAATCAGCCAACAGTCTTGTTGAAAATACTGTTCTTCCCTAGCGATATTGGCTCTGTGGGGCTTTCATCGTAACATGAACAGGTATGACTCAGGAGAGACAACACCACAGTCAAGATTAGTCAAGTTTTTTGGTTTTGTTTTTAAACCCTTCTTGACATCCTTTGAAACTGGAGCTGGTATCCTGAATTGATCATAACAATCAACTTGAAATCCAAAAGAGAACAAACCAGATGTTCTCAACAGCCAGTTTTTTTTCTTTCAAGAGGATTGTGCTAATAAAGAGGTAGAAGGTTGACGTGTTATGAGCAGGAACAATTCCGATGAGCAGCTTTTTCTCTGACATCAATGAAACAACCCGAAACGTGAAATTTTGAAGTGATATAATTTCTAGTTTTTGTAGCACCAAACTGCAGATTGCTGATGCAGATTGGTTTATATTGCAGTAGACAAGATTAGATGGGGTATTGCATGAAGATAATATTTGAATTTGCCCAAATTTGGACAATTTGGCTTTTTGGAAGCTTTCTTCTGTGGGGAGTTACATATAGGGGCTCTTAAGCAGGAAGAAAATATAGTAGAAACTTGTTCTCAAAGTAAAATACAGGACGAAAAGTATGTATGGGGGGGAGGTTTAAAAAAAACACACCTGCTTGGAGCCCACTTAATTACCCATTCCCCCTTCTCATTAATCAGTCAGCAGGTGCCCTCAGGTCTGTTCCTTGTTTCCTCTGTCCCTGTTCCTTGGGTTTCTGTTGCTCCTGAGGGTTCTCCTCATCTCTTCCTCCACCCTCGTGTTTTCAAAATTACTTCAGTCTATTCCCCTTAGAGAAAATTTCCTAATACTTGGCTGCAAAGCCTTTCTTTCAAGCCCTTCAAGTAACCAGCTCTTTCCAGAAAACATTCCTGTGTTAATTTCCCTGAGAACTTTTTGCCCATGCCATATTGGTTTTGAACTTTATTGCATTTCTTTCAAGCTCCTTATGGAAGGAGCCAGTTCTTACGTGTCTGTGAAAGGCCATTTGTATCATCTCCAGACAGTAAGCAGCCAGGCACAGTCTGTAGGCAACAAATGCATCTCGCTAACCTTTCAGAAACCTTATCTTTCTGTAACGTATTATCTTATCTTTTGCTTTCATTTCTCTTGTTTTTGACCCTCTCTTCTAGCCATTTTTCCACACAATCTCTTAGTTTACATCACTAAAATTAAAATTATCATCTGCTAGACTAGCATGGAAGTACTTAACAATGTATAAAGAAGTTATGTTTTGTAAAGTACACTTAAAATGGTGTATTTTTTAAAAAAAGGGATCAGATTGGTAGAGGTTACGTAAATGTAATGTAAGAGATTCAGCCTTGCTGCCACTAAAATTGTTTACAGTATTTTCCACCAATTTCAGTAGGAGTAGGAGCTAATCCAAAGTGGCTCTGACCAAGAATGGAGAATTTTATTTACCATCTGCTTGGATAGCATCTTACTATCTGTTTTACACATATTTGGTGTTCTGATGTCCGTTTTGATTCTTCTTATCCAGATGTTCTGGGAATGTAGAATAGATGTGGTTGTTATTTAGATGGGGTGCATGCTTAATGCTGGTATAAACGGCTGCTTTTCTACAGGCTGCAAAACAGAAACGCAGTCCCTGTGAAAAGCTCTGCAGAATTAACGGGGCTTGGGAAATCCTCTGGGTCCCTCGCTGCCCTCCCTCCTCCTTTCTCCTCTCCTCCTCAGTATATGCTCTCTTCATTTTTAGCTTCTGAAGATGAAAATCTTACCCCTGATAATGTCTTGTGGGTACTACAGTCTTGGATAAACAACATTTTTTGTAGGCTTTATTGGTCAAGTCAGGTTGTATTCTAGTCATTTTTCCAGAAAACGCCCTTGGGAGTCACATACAACTCCTCTGAAATGGTTTCCTGTTTGTGTTTGTTACTAATGCAGTGGGATTGTTTAAGCATCCAGATTATATCTATGTGTATATATATATATTTTTTTTTTTAATCATCCTTTTGTGCTGCTCTAACAGATTTGCTGTGGAAAACTGACACTCAAACCTGATTCCGTGTGTCATTAGGACTGTAGTTTTTTCTCTGTCATCCCAGTCCTCCACCTGAAATACTGGCAGGAGGCTGGGAAAGCTCATGCTGCAGTTCGGTGCAAGATGGGAAAACTGTTCCAGCGCATGGCATCCATGCTGTGCCGGCTGCCTCACCCGCGCACCCCTCCCTGCGGCTGCCGCGCTCAGCCTCTTCGCCTTGTTGGTGGCTGAGATAAGATGTCAATGAGAGGGGAGGGAGGGTTAGCAGAGCTGCCAGAGGAATTGATTCTTGTCTGCCTCTCCAAGCAGTCTGTCTGCGCAGCAGCACATTATATGGTTTTGCACAATACCCCGCTAATGCCCTAGTCAGCAGCTTCTAAGGGAAGAGCTGTCTTGGAGGAAAAATAATAGCAGTCCTCTGCAAGCCGCAGCGAGCGCATGGACCAGAGCTAAATTTGGAAAGCTAAAGCTTATTTCATGCAAGATTATTAGAATTATTTGGGTTTCCGAGTGCGTGCTCACACACATGTACGTATCGCTGGCCAGCTTTTCCACGTGACTCGGCTGGATCCAAATGCAGTTGTTATTTATAGATGGCAAGAGCACTGATGGCATTATCTTCTAGCACTCCAGTCCTGAAATTATAGCGCTGGTGTGCAGGGACAGGGGGCCAGATGCTCTCTGTCAGAATTTAGGAAGGCTGCTCTTCTGTAAATGTCCATGGGATGAGGTACTCGCAAATAACCCCTCCCGTCTTCCCCATTTCTTTTTTATTTTCAGGCAGAGAAAAGAAAGATACTGAAAAATCAGTGTGGGCTGCGATTTCTACTGGCTTCTTCCCTAGGTGCATGTAAAAAGCAATTAGCCATGTTCATTCTTTTTACCTCTCCCCTATTCCATAGATAACCTATTTCTACCTATGTAAAACCGTAAACATTCCCCTGAAGACAAGGAAACAGCAATTTCTAATCTAAAACTAATGTTCATACTTAGGTTTTTAAATAAAACAATCTAACGTTCCAAACTGCTGTGTGCTTGTCGCTCGGCTAATTGAACCGAGGCACGGACGCGTGCGCTGGAGCCGTGTCTTCGGATGCTGCCTGTGCGGAGAAGCAGCTGGCTGATTTCCGCCTCTGCAGAGCGAGTAGCCTGGGTGCTGGGGCCAGGCTCGGAGCTGCAGCAGGGAATTCATCTAGCTGGAGGGAAAACATGAAACAAAACGCAATAAATGTCTGGAGAGGAGAAAAAAAAAAAAAAAAAAAAGGAAGAAAAAACCAGTGAGATCAGATTCCTGGTCAGGTTCACAGGGTAGTCATGTGAACCCATCAAGAGATGCTTCAGCACAGCAGGGCATGGGCACAGCCAGCAGGAAACAGGACTACCTGAAGGCAGTATTGCTGCTGAACACTTTGTATCATGAAAAGATAATCAGAATAATCTGAAGATGAGGGTAGGGTTATTTAGGTGTTTATTATTTTACAACAACTTGCATTTTCTATATGGCCCTAAATGTAAAAGAGCATAGATATTTGCTAGTTTTGCTTTATTGGTAATAAATAAAATAAACATAGTGCATATTGTGTTTTACAAGGTATCAGGATATCTTAATAAGAGCATCCATGGCTCACAAACTGCTTCTTTTAATACACCCATGTTTCAGGTGAGAAACGTCTGTGAGCCCAACGGGCACAGCTAGCAGAAATAGACGTTTAGGGTACAGAAGCCCTTCTTTTGCTCAAATTAGTTACCAAGTTCCCAGTGCAGCTTGGGAACAATTATTTGGCATTTAACTTTGGTATGTTAATTGAATGTTAATTAATTAGGCAGTTCTCAAGAAAAGGTGATTGGTACCAGAGGAGCAGAGCAGATTGCTAGTAAAGGGAAGATGACAGAGTTTATGGGGTTGGTGGCAGACACAGGGAAAAAGAGAAGTAATAACTTTGTTAGGAACCTAACCCTTTAACTGGGAGGTGAGATGGGAAACATCACCACCTTGAAGTTGCAGTGCATGCACACATCTGTCTGCTCTGTAGTGTTTAAACAGCAATAGGTAAATATAAACCTTCTGTAGGCTGAGTTTCTCTCTGCTGATGTCCTTAAGTGTTTTCATGTTCAGCAGATAGAGATTATTTTACATGTAGTTTAAATCTTATTTCACAGTGAAAAAACAAGATGCAAGGGTAAGAGTCAGAGTGCTTTCAGCTTAGTTCTGTTCAAGAACAAAGTTTGTGTAGTGTGAAAAATGGTCCTGCAACCCTCAACTTTGAAAACTAATCTTTTTTTTTTTTCCTTCAGCACTTAAAGAGAAGTTGGCAAAGGTTGTATTACACTAATCATACAAAAAAAAAAAAAATTCTGAGGACACCTGATAAAACATTCTTTTCCCATAAAAATGTAAAATAATGTAAAATTAAAGCCAAGAGCGAGACCGCAGAACCAAGAAGCTGAAGTTCCTAAAATAGCTTCTGGTCCTTCTCTGAAGTTCTGGCTGTGCAATGTTAACTTTGGAAACATGTTTCTGCTATAAATTTTGGTTGTGTGGGTTTTGTAATTTTTTTTTTTTTTTTTCCTCCTTGAAAGCCTGTCCAGATGTTTTACAGTTGTTGTTTGAAAATGTTCCACGACAGGCACAAAAGCTGCGGGCACAAAGCAGTAACCCCTTGATGTGGTGGTTGTGGTTTTTCCTTGCAAAGAGAGGAAAGTGTATGATCCTCTCTGTTCTGGGACTCGTTCTGTCGCAAATGGTGTGACCTTTAGCACATCACCTGCTCTCGGTTTCTTTCATCTTTAGAACTTAGCCAGCAAGCTGTGTAGCTGGATGGCCACTTCAGCAATCTCTGCAGGAGCTCCCCACTCTGTAACTGAGATGTTAAGTGCTTTTTCCATGTCTTGTCTTTTTGAAATAATTATAAATACAAGCCAGATATGAATATTTTTCTGATGCGGGCTGTTTGGTTGAAATTCCTGTGTTCGTAATCATAGATTCATTTGATTGTAAAAGACTTCCAAAAGTCATCAGTACCATGCCCCCTTGCATGAAGAATCCCTAATGCCATTCTTGCCAGATGTTTATCGGACCTTTCCTTGGCATCTCCATTCATGGAAATTCCTCAACTTAATACATAGGGTATTTAGGAGCATTAGGATGCTTCTAATACATAACCTCTGTCTTTTCTATCTCTTTGTTTATTTTTTTGTGTGTGTTTCTAGTCTGGATATGGATAATGCCTTGTTACTCCATAAATGGGAATACTACTGTCAGTTTTTCCTCTTCTAAAAAAAACCAAACAAACATAAAAAACCCTACTCTATGCCATCTTTTTGTGCAGGTTATATTGTTAATCTTTTTCCTAATCATTCTGATGACTTCTCCCTCCCTCCTGTGGCTGTATATTGCAGTGGGGTAAAGAGAAAGGAGAACTGTGCATCTTTAAGACTTGGCTTCTGCTCGTGCAGCTGAGCTGGCTGGTTGAGTTTGAGGGAGCATGGCAGGGCTCAGCCTCTGTGCAGCTTCTGCCTTCGCCTCTGCCTCTGAGAATCCTTGCCTTCGGAGATGGTTCTCACCCTGGTGTTGGCGCGCAGTGTTGTACTTTGTACTTGTCCCTGTTGTACGTAGTTTCAGACCGTTTCTCCAGCTTTTCAAGATGGTTTCAACACCAAATTTCTGCAGTGAACTGATGCTTCTTTCCAGCTTGTGCCACCTGTAAATTGACCCAGAACGTTTTCTAGCCCTTTATCTCTCTGCATCATGGAGATCCATAACTGAAGCATTCTGTAATTTCAGACCCAGAACTAACTCCTGCACAAACCTATCCAATAATGCTTGTTTCTGTTACTGACCATTGGTTTACTAGTTTGGTAAGCTAAGTTTCCAGCATTTTGTATTGTATTCAGCTAGACCTTATTTGCCTTGTTTATTTTTAAGAATGTCATGTAAAGCAGCACTGAAGCGTCACTAAAATCCAATTTGATTTTACAAATTTTACAAACAGCTAGTATAAAGAAAGTACAGAAGTGTGGTGTGATTTGTTCTTGACAAATCCATTTTGCTTGTTACTCATTTTTTACTTTCCTATTGATTCTTTGGAATACTTTGAGTTATTTTTTCCCCAGTAGGAAACTGGACCTTCAATTCTGCAGTTATTCCTTTTCCTTTTTTGAAAATAGCCTCTAGATTTTCCCTTTTCCAGACTGTCATCATCATACTGGTTGCGCATGGATTCCCTGGTTCCAGCTCTGGTTAGATGCCTCTGGTGGTTTTTCCTAGCGCGCTGGGTGTCAGTGGTAGCGTTAGCTCAGGAGCTGTTTACAGTCATAACTGGAGGGCTCAGGATGGATTAAGTGAAACGGAGCCTCTCACCTATGGGTAACGGGTTTGAATCTAGCCAAAGAAGAGTTAAAGTGAGTCACTTCCATTTTTCAGATGCTTGTATTATGTGTGAAATCTGTTGAAGACTAGAACTGGCATTACAAAGTAAAAGCATACAGCAGTAATGAAAGACACTGTTGTTTGAAATATAAGCAATGAAACCAACAATTGGATGAGTAAGGAAACAAGCAGTCTAATGCTATTGGAGTGCATTTCCTTTGGAAAGCTGTATCCAAGATTCACTTGCCGGTGGCCTTTCACCAGCTTTGTCTTCTCTTTGAAATGGAGCGTGTTTTCAGATGTAGCAACGTGGGTACAGCTAAGCCTAAATGAGATGCTTACGTATTTTGTCTGGATCTGTGCAGAGTGTTCTGTACTTGCCAAATTGAGCCATTGTTGCTATGTTTTGTAATGTATTACTTCAGAGTTAATGTAGTGAATCTGGTAAGATGCTCTGCCAAGTTTTGGCAAATGCAGCAGGAAACTGGGGAATCCTGGTTCCACTGAAGTCATAGGATAAGGATAGCAATATTCAAATCTGTGTCTCCAGCATATACTATTCCAGTTGGCAAGAGCTTTTGGGGAAGCCTGTATATATATGTGTGTCTTGAGAGGTATTTTTGAAGAGCTGAAGATATGCCAAGGCAAGCTGGACCCATTTTCAAGACCAGACTTGAACTTGGTGTCACTGTCATGCAGCAGCCTTGAAAGTACATGCTAGGTAACTCTCAGGTTTGCAGTAACAGGTTTTGCTCTGTTAATTAATTTGATATTACATGCAGTTTAATAGGCATTCCCTGCATTACCTATTGTGCTACAAGCCTGCGTGGTATTTGTTTTTTTAATGATAATACATAACTGCATTATAGACCCTACCAGGGCAAAGCTGTGCTGCTGCAGGATGTAGCTGTAGCTACAGTAATGGAGAAGGCACTGGGGATAAAGGTCATTACTTGGGTGGTAGTGGTAGCAACATGTATCATACCCTGTTTCACAATGTTGAACCGTGGCTGTTGACTTTGTGTCCCTGTTGCGATTAGCGGGGCAGTTCATGCCTCCCAGAGCTGCCCCCTTTGCTCTGCTGGGGAATTCGGTTCCGCGCAGCTGCTGTGCAGTCACTGGAACCAACGTTTCTTAAACATCTCTGTGTTTGGAGGTGGTACCAAAGATACGACTTGCTGTCCTTACTACTCTGCTAGCGGAGCAGGTTTGTGGTGGTACTTTGAACTTCAGATAAAATCAGTCCATTTAATCCAGCTTGTTTACTTGACTGTTTAAGCTAACATCACTGATTTTGCCTGATGGAGAAGAGCAAGCAGTCCTCAGCTGCTCCAGAAAAGCAGCCAGCTGGGATGTAAGCCTCCCGGGCTGAGGTGGAGGCAAACACCTGGAGCCAGCGTTGGCTCTGTGCAGCGGGCCCCTGCGTGCAGCGTGGGCATCTGCTGGCGGCTGCAGAGGTGGGCCTGGGAGAGGTGGACTCCCTGCGAACCGCTGCGAGGCCGTGCTGAACCGCCAGACTGCTGGGGAATGACTGCTTCTGCTTTGTAATTGGCATTGTACGTACTGCCTTTGTGCTCCCGGCATTGAGGCAGATACAGAGCAGAAGCTGGTGTAATGACAGGGGTAGGGCTGGTCTGTCACAGGGTTAGGAGGCATGGCAGTGCCTGGAAAGAACTGAAGAGGAGGGGCAGTCACGCATACTCTGAATCTCTCCTAATGGATACTTACATCCTGTTTTCCTTGTAGCCTTGCTTTCCTGCCCTGGCTGACTGTCTGACGGGTTAGCTAGCCATTGCCAGGCTTTGCTGGAGTGTGTGAGGAGAGCTGTAGGAAAATCAGTCCTTGAAATAGTTTGGGATGACCAGTTTCTCCCTCTCTCTCCATTTCCCACCTCTTTGAAAGCAAAATGGCTTTTAAAACGCGAGGAAAACATCCAATTTACTGCTTCCCAAAATTGTGGACAAAGAATTCCATCCTTTTAATGCAATTGAAGTTATTTTTCTAATACTACAGCACCTTGAGCATTAGCTAATTAACATTTAAAATATATTTTAAATATATTTTTCCAAAGTGTATATAGTCTCTATTTTTCTGTGTAGAAGAATAACATTCTTAAATAACCAAGACAATAGTTATTATCGCTTCTCTCCTCCTCGTCACTGCTTCCCTTCCTACCCCACCAAATTACATCACTGGATGATTTATAAGAACTGTATTTAGATGGCGGTCTATACAGAAGAGGATAGAAAGCCCTCGGTAGCTCTATATTCCACTTAGCTGGAATTCTCCGTGTAAAAAATATGAATTTGTTTCTAAGAGCAATATAAAATTAATGAATATGATCTGCAAAGAAATTGCTGTCTTTTCTTACTTATGCTGTAAATATCTTTCCAGCCAAATGCATTTCCTTCTGAGACACAAAACCAAACTAGCAAGACGATGCTGAACAGATAGTTCTCCAAATCAGACTCCTCCTTTTCCCCTAATGTTTTCATTGCAGTGAGTAAGAAATACGGGTCTGCCAGTCTGCCTATTGAACTATCTACTGCAGCTTAACTGCAGCAAGGAAGCAGTAATCCTATTGTGCTCCTCCAGCAGTCTCCTGGGAAGCAGAAGGCATTGAAATTACTGAGCTGTTGTCCTGTCCCCTCCTCACCTGTCTTTGTGGCTGTAAATATAGTGTCTGCCTGTAAATAACGGCTTGCTGCACCTTTAAGCACGTTCCCTAACAAGAGCTGGTGATTTACTGAGGTGATAAGCTGTAACTAATACTAGGGTATCATAATAGGTAAATAGATTAGCACCGTGCTTCTCCGTATTTTGCTTTCTAGGGAGCCCACTGGCTCATTCACTCAGAGATGCTTACTACAGCACTTTGCACCGCACCGAGTTAAATCAGTCAGTTACAGGGTTGCAGCTCTCCGTGCTGGTGTGGACGCAGCTAATGAAATGCATTAGCAAATCTATGGGGTAGCATTGATCGCTTAGCCTGTTTTCCGTACCCTTTCTGTTCCCTAAGCCAAAAGGGATTGTAATGGGCCGTGCGGGTACTCGATGGTATGGCTATAAACTGTCCTTTGAGGTGCATCATCAACATCCATCACGTAACTGTTGCAAGTACGCCGGCATCATTTGTCGTCAAGAAGTAAGAAGCAGCGTGGGCAGCCTGCGCGTGATCTCTGACTTGCTCCAGCTCCTTGGTTTTCCTGACAGAAAGGCTTGGTGCTTCTGAAGGGGTTGTGATGCTGCTGCTGGGCGGTGGGCGCGCACAGCTCCGAGGAACGGGAAGGTGCCACAAAGCGGGCGGTGGAGGCCTTTGTTTCCGTACTGCCTGGCAGGTTTTCAGCACACAGGAGCCCTCGCAGGAAAGGAAGAGTACCGAGGGACGTGGCCAGTCCTAATAATTGTGTCACAAATCTTGTGATATTTGGCATGTTCTTAAACACCTGGCTCCTGGAGGCAGGGGGTTAAATAACAATTGCTTCCTTTCTGTTTCAAGCAAGATTTAGCTGTGTGGTTGCAGAGAAATGCTTGAAATGTGACTTGGGCTGAAAGGGAAGAAAAAAAAAATCTTTGCCTTCCAGCCCTCTTCCCTCTCCTTGTCCCCAGGATGCCTGTGTACATACATTACGATGTCTTATGATTTTTTCAATGAAAGTGTTTAAAACCATTGAAAGCATCCAGAAGGACATGAAGTGTGGCTAAGTCTGAGTGCATGGGAGTATTAATGAGTATTTTAAGGAGAGGTCAGTCACATTCTGTGCTGAGAGACACACTTGCAACTTCTGGTCCTCTTCAGAGAAAGGAGAAACAAAAAGGGGGCTGGGTGGCAGCAAGCTGAATATCTCTGAACGGGATTTTTCTCTCACTTCCTTAGGAAAACCCCTTGGGCTATTCATAATTTAAATTTTCCTATTTTTAAATCTTTCTGGTTTTCCCTGTTTCACAAAGGTGAAAGCTGAGGCTGCTCATTCCTGTGTTGGATTCTTAATGCAATTGTCATTAGCAAGTCAGTATTGATTTATTGCTATGAAAACACATCAACATTTAAAGTAAAACGCAATCCCATTAAGAATGACACAGGTTTTGCAAATGGAGAAAAGTAGGTCAAATACTGCACCAGTCATCCCAGAGTGTGTCCCTTTAAGCCAAATAAATGTGTGAATACACTTAAACTGTCAGCATGTCATTTGATTGCCATTATTATGCATCTTTTGGCATGAGCTGGCAGAGCCCTCTATGACTGAACAGGGGTTGAAAATGTCAATTCTGGTGTATCAACCAGGTTGTATTTTACACCTGAGCCGCGTACAGGGGCGTGGGGGGTGCATGTTTAAGGATTTTTCCTTTCTCCCTGTTGCAACAGTTGACTTCAACTTAATCAGGAAAGCCACATCATTATATGCAAGGGACATTGTAGCAATGCAGCACAGGAACACGATTTAAATCTGTTCATTAAACTGCCGCAGCAAGAGGCTGTGAGAGACGGTGTGGATGGTCCATCTGCAAAATCTGTGCTCCTGTTATACAAGGAGGAGGGGCGGCGAGGGGAGAAAAAGCAGCTGCTTGGCTGTGCTGTGAGAGGGAGAGACTGACTGTTGGCACCATCTGTAGCTGTCCTTTGTGCTCGCTGCTTTATCTGTTCATTATGGTATGATACTGAATTTCTCGTGCTTTGAGTGTAAATGAGTTGAGATGCGCCTAATACTGTCAGCATAAAAAGCTGTAACTAAGTACACTAAAGATGAATAGTGTAATCTGTAAATTCATTTTGAGTTTGTTTCATCTTGCTTGAATAGCCCAGGAAGTGATGTTCTCCAGAAGCCAGCTGTACCAGATGTGGGGGGGTATATATCCATCTTACCAGGCAGAGAGCAGAGCAGTGGAGGTGGATGGGGCAGGACAGGAGGGAGGCAGCCCCAGCATTTCCAGCAGAGGAGAGCAGGCTCTTGGAGAGGGTTCTTGCTCCTGCTGGGCAGAATAGAGAGGGGCTGGTGACTCCTAAGGGAGCTGCAAACAGCTCTCTTCTCATTCCATGCACAAACACCGACGCAGGGAAGAGTGCGATTATTATACATGGTACATGAGTTGCAATGTCCCGGGGGAGGAAAGGTTAAACCTCTCAGTAATGAGCGCTGTGATAGGGATGAGTAAATTTGTTACGTTTTACACCTGCAGGCTCTTCGTTTCTAAAAACATGAATCCTCCCCAGATAACTTGTAGAATGAAACTGTCCAGCCTATCTTGTGGACCTCTTTGTTCTTTGATGGTTTACGTTTCACCTTTATAAATGTGTGTATTGGATATTGGTAATAACAATAACTCATTAAGATCTTTTCTTATCTTCACCTCACCAAAGCAATGCTGTCTCATTGGCATATTACCTCTCCAGGAGTTACTCTGCTTTTTTTTCCAAGCAGATTCAGCTTTTGCTTGCAGATTCATGCCCTCAGACCCTTCGGGTTTTGCTTTTTATCTTATTTGTCAAGTGCAGGTAGGTGTGCAGAAGGAGCAGCTCCCTCCTCCCATCACAGGCTCGTTTAAGATGGACGATTTCCATTTGACACCGTAGTAATTACACTCGGCTGTGGAAGTGCTCGGCATCCACTATTACTCTGCAAGGGCTGTGTTTAGTGTTCAACAGAACACTTTGTTCATGTTCCTCAGAGCTCAAGTGGCCGTGGTGCGCAGGGAGAAGCCCTTGGAGGCAGGGATTTGTATCTCCAGGCAGCTGGAAAAGGGGGAGGGGGGGCCTTTGTCACTGGCACGTTAGTAATGATATGCCAGGGATAAAAGGTGAGTATAATTTGATCAAATGCTTGTTGACAGATTCCTTGGCTAATAGAAAAGCAGCTTAGACTGACACTCGTTGCTGGAACGTTTCACAGAGCTCGGGGGAATGCTTTCTGTAGGCTACGTGTGAGGCTGACAATTTCCGAATGACCATGTTTAGTTACATGAAGAAGCTGTGTCCCCTTTTTGTCACAGCAGAGCTCTAAAATGCCTCCCTAAACACCGCTCTTGACCTTCCGCTTGATAAATGCAATGAAATTACTACCTCTCCTTTGTCCAAATGTGTGATTAATTCACAGGAATGGCCTGGGCTTTAAGTGCTTTTTTGTGTGGCCCTTAAACTGGAGAAATTCCAATTGTTTTTCCTCCTGAAAAATCATATTTGTGGATGTTCTTGGCAAAGCAGGTTCCTTTTTTCCCCTCCCCTACAAATACAACTTCACAATTAATCTCCTGGGCATTTGTTCTACTGCGAGTGTGTTAACAGTACCTGTGAGTAGCTACTAGAAAAAGAAGGTGGTGTACCCTGAAATGACAGTTTGCAACTGCTTATGATTATACTATTTGGTGAAAAGACAACCATTGGAAAAATAATAAATTAAAATAAAAGCCTCAATTTTAGAGAATTCTACACTTGTCTGTTTTAAACCAGCAAGCCTAAAATTACCTGTAGAGCTCTCCTACTGTAAACAGCTTGGGTTTTGAGTAGTCTTCTGGTTCTCACCTACTTGTGCAATCTGTTGATTTGTGTTCTGTTCATAACACCTCAGGAAAGCACTTAGTTAAAAATTAAATACAAAGCATTTTCCTGTTCTGAGGGTTTTGTAAAGCATACTTTAAAGAAGGAGCACTTCCACTTGAGAACATTTCTTCAACTACAGAATTTTGCAATTAATCTGCAGTTCATTCTGGTGAGCCTCTTTACCACATCATACCTTGGTGACTTTTTATGTGAGCCGCTTCTGATGCTGGAATTAAATGGGCAGCTTTGAGGGTCAGCGGGGTGTTGCTGGAGGCTTCAGTGGGGTGTCTTGGCTGGGTGCACTCACGGGAGCCACGTTTCACCCAGAGTTACCTTTGGGAGCTCTGCTTTCTGCAAAGTAGGTGGTTGCTGTAACAGGAGCTGGTCTTTTTCTAAGAGTGTGAGTGCATAAGGGAGAGGCCGTATTTTCAGAGATAATAACCCCTTTCATGTCTTCAGAGGGAGTTGCAAGCTTTCGTCGCTCTAGGAAATCGCTGCATCTTCATAGTTCATAAGCGTGATTTTCCTGTAAGCACAGAATTACCCTCATTGACCAGAAGATTAGGCGCGTAATGGAAATACACATTTAGGGGTTGTGCTGGGTTAAATATAGATTTAAGTGCCTAACTTTGTGTCCATCCATCAGTGTGGCCATATTCTCCTGTTTATCTATTCAAGACTGGTAGCCGACAGCAGTTTTGGAAATGAATTCCTGCGCATGGGTTTCTCTTCAGGCCTCTCCAATTAAGCTTTTACACAAAAATAGCCAAACAGAAAAGAGATCTTGTTGTTCTTTGCTCCTCTCTGTGAACATCAGCTGCGTGTTTTTGTTCCATTTCTATTAGTGTGAAACGAATTCTTCTGCGCCTTTTCACTCACAACAGCTATCCCATGTCCTTGCACCTCATCCATTCTTCATCTCTGTGCCACTCAGCTCAGACAAGTTTTCTTGTGCCTTCTGGTCTGTGCAGAATGTTTTTAACTTCTGTAAAAACATTATAATGATAGTGTAGGGCAATTACAGACTCAATTTGATAGGATAATAATGTGAGTGCTGGTTCGTGGACGAGCTTTTCACTCCTGGGGTTTGTCTGTTCGGATTGTGACTCCCGGTACGGTAGCTTGCATCTGCGCTCAGCTGTGCTGATTCTTCAGTTGTACGCTTACTGTCATTGTGTTCTGTTCGTGCAGCGCTGCTTTCGTCGTGGTGTGAGGAACTGGGACGGCTCTTGCTGCTTCGCCACCAGAAGAGCCGGCAGAACGATCCTCCAGGGAAGCTACCCATGCAACCCCCCATGAACTCTATGAGCTCCATGAAACCCACCCTCTCTCATAGGTGAGTCTCAGCCTGGTCCGTAGGCGTGGCAGTCTGTACAGATGTACCACCCGACAGATTTGTTAACTGACATGCTTATTACCACTGATGGAGGTAGCTACACTGTTTCATGCACTGAACAGCACTAGGGAGAACAGGGGATCTGTAGTTACAGCAAATACTGAATACACTCAGGTTTTGTCTTTGCTATTGCCTGGTGCATAGTGAAGTGATGCTTCCATGTTCAAATCTGTGCTTAGATCAAGTGGGCTTGCTTTCGAACTTCAGGTTGTGCCCTAGAGATAAATTTCTACAACATTTATCTCACCAGACCTTTTCCTACTGCTTATTTAAATACAAATGGCTTTTCTTGACGTTGGAAACATTTCACTAATGTTCTGTTTTGTAAGTTGCATTGGAAATGTATACAAAGCGATGTATACATACAAATCTATACAAAGCGTAACCATAGATGGGAGAATGTCCTGCACTACCTTACATCAGATGAAGATCACAAAGTGCTTATGTTAATTTAGAGAAAATGTGAGCATTAAAGGACACTAGAAGAAGCTGGAGATATGAAGCCTTTTATTACCAAATTACATGGAGGAGCAGGATCTGTATTTCTTGTCTGCAGAGCCCGGGTCAAGGCAAAAGCTGAAGAGTAAGTGTAGACAGGACTAAACATTCATTTCATGCTTTGTGTTTCTGGAAGTTTTTTCCAAGGCTTTCTTTCCCTCAGCATCACATTAAAGAAATCAGAAATAGTATAAATTTTTTAGCATTGAGCACTTCCATTAGTAAAGGGTTATAAGAATGCGGATGAGGTTAAATTCCTTGTATCTAGATTCTATGGTAGCATAAGTAACTTGTTAGAATGAAGCTTCGGGGCATTTTTGTGCCAGTGTATTTGCACATGTGAATTAATCTGAAAACCACTTTTGGGTTGGGGTTGGGGTTTTTTCTCCTTATTTTTATTTTATTTATGGGAAAACCATGCAAATGTTATGCCTTTTATTATAGCTGTTGAGAATAAAGTCCTTTTTTGTAGTATAACTAATGTAATATCACTGACTTTTCAGAGTACCTGGATTGCCTCTTTTTTCAGTTGCTTATGAAATGATCAATTGTAAACACACTTAAAAAAAAAAACAAACCCACAGAAAACCTTCTGTTCTAAAATAACTTACTTTTACACCTGGGAGAAGCTTTGCAGAAGCCAAGGTGAAATTAGTGGCCAGTCTGCAGAGAAAGTGCAGTGCAGTGTCTGTGCTCTCTTAGGTGTAGTTTTGTAGTTTTTAAGTGCGTGATTCTCATCTGTCCTTTTAGCCTTTGTTCCCCTAGAGTCTATAAAGTGATCTATTTGATCTCACAGGGGCTGTGTGCTGCATTACTAGATAAGATAGGCACAACTCTTTTCTGTCATGGCAGTTTGCCACCAAAACTCTGTCGCATGTCAAAAATTAATGCTTTCTTCTGCTAAACATAAATACCCGCATTTCTGGCAGTAGCAGGTTACCCAATATTCTATCTAATAGTAGAACATCCTGCCCAGTATCAAACAGTCCCTACGAGTTTCTCCCTTTTTGAGCATCACCCTTTAAATGGTTTACTGAGGAAGATACTCGGAGTCAGTTCTAAATTACTTCCGTTTACCTATGAGATGCCCCTCTAGAAACACAATTTTTGTGGCCTAACTTCTTATCTATAATAGCTGCAGCAGCCGCTTAGGAATTTGGAATATCTGCATCGCTGCTTCAGTGTGTTCTGTTGTCTCATCTGCATTTAGCCATAACTGTGACTACTAGGAATCTCTCAGGTGGTACGTTAGAATGAGACGTCTTATGGCTCGCCAGCTTCTTTCTCCAACTGGAACTGTTTGTTTTCATGAATGTTTTATAATTGGTCTGTAAGACAGTAGTGAAGTATGGGGTGAAGAAGAATTGTTTTCTGTTTGTTTGAATTAAACAAAAGATGAAAAGTCATTAAGTACAATCCCAGTGATAAAGCTGTTCATGAAGCAATATTTGTGTTTGCATTAGATTACATTTGGGTCAAAAGCTTAGTATTAAAGTTCACAATACTTATCTGTAATTTGCAAAGTTTTTGTGTGAATTCAAACCAGAAATGTATGCGCTGCATTTCCTACAAGAAATTAATGTATCCAGCTATTTCAAGTTTTGTAAAAGAATTAAATATTAAATTAGAACAACCAAGAACATATTCAAGAACCTTACATAGCTTAACAGAGGGAAGATAGGATATCTGTCAGCTGCTGAGTATCACTAGACAAAAAAGAAAATCCTTCCCCTGCCTTTGGACTATCTTAAGTGCTTCACACAGAGCTTTTTCTGCTGTTGCTTTTACTAGCAGCAAAATTACCAGAATTCTAGTTAGAGACTAGAATCCCGATGTACCTGGCACTACAGAAACACAGCTGCTTAGTCTCAGAGTTGAAACAGGGCTCGAGTATTTAAAATAAATTCTGACTCAAGAGTGTATCACAAGAATCTGAATCTACAGATTCATGTTTAAGAAACTGTGGGCACATACACTGGAGGGAATTCAGGTCTGGCCTATTTTTAGGGGCAGCGTTCTATTTTCACTAAGTTAATTGAGTTGTGGGGGAGAATTGAAGTAGACCACCAAGGAGGGCTTTGATAGTGATGCTCTTGGTCAAGTGCACGTAGAGAGAGCAGAATACAAGGATGTGGACACATGCAACAAATGCTTTCAGAGGAGGGACTGTATTGTACTAATGTCTTTCTAAATTTAGTTTTTCATTAACAGAATGATCAAGTGTTGCATATAGAACAACATTTCAGCTAAAAACCCACTTCCTAATATAGGGCGATTGGTTGGACTGCAAACTCCTGTGCTTTATGAGCAGCATGAGCACTGGATTCTCAAAAAAACCACCTCAACCTTTTCTTCTTTTTTTTTTTTTAAGTCAATGCAGTGTAATAACAGGTAGCTCAAACTTGAATGTGAGAGTCATTTATTATTATTATTATTATTTTCATTTTCATTTTTAGACTTTTTTATTGATTCTTGTGGGTGAACTTCACTCCTGTACTGAAGGACCAGTATGAGACCTATCCACCTCCTTAATCCTGTCGAGCTTCTAATTTAAGGCCTACTTAAAGGATTTATGAGGGACTTAAGGAGAGGCAGTAGTCTTTGGGCTGGCCCTTCTGCATAGGAGTGAAACTTCATGCTTTGTAGCTTGCAGGCAGTAATGTAACTTCTTTGTGTTGTAGTTTTCCAATCTAACGTAATGTCTGTAATAACGGATGCTACTCAAGGTGGCTGATTTTTTTACTTTTAAATTAATTCAATGTCTTTGGCAAAATGCTGTTATGTAAGTACAAAGTATTGTTGTTATACACCTTCCTTTGCTTTGATCAAGTTCCTGCTTAACACTTCATTGCGTTAAGTGGTGGACCTTTACAAATGGATCAAATTGAATCCTGGTTGAAATGGGTACAGTTTCCGTCAATCCCAGTGGGAATTGCACCCTAGTTCAGTTTGAGGTGGATCTGACCCATGCAAGCCCTAGGGGCTTCTCATTTCTTGCTTAGCTTGTAGTAGAGCTTGCTCTGTCAACAAAGCCACCAGAAAACAGGCAGCTGTTAGTTGCAGGTTGGTATGTTGTCATGAGGATTTGTTGGATTCTTGTTGTCATCTCTCTTGCTTCAGATTTTGGTCTTCTGTATTGAACTGCCAGCTGCCTTGCAGTTAGTGACCAAAGGGTAGTGATGTCTGTATAGGGCAGTCAAGACTGATGAAAAACATGAAGATAAAATGATTTTTATCACAAATTACTTAGTGCCAGAGGTTTTGAGAAAATTAAACAGTAGATCAAATTAACAAGTATTCAATATTACGGTAGGTGCTGTATTTATTATCATTACTGTTTTATGTTCAGGCAATCGACATAAATACCTTTTATTGGTTAGGCTTGCTTTACCAGGGTGCTTATTTTTAGTGTTTGTTTTGTCCCTTTTTTCTTCCAATTCAAATTTTACTAGGAGCTGAACTTTTAACATGGTAAGAGCTCTTGGAAAAGAATGGCAATTCTGTGTCTGAATTTTTACTGGGTGGTTAGAATTGGCTCTTACATTGTTTGTTAGGAATTGGGATTTATCTGGCTGTAGCGTACCAGTACAAACAGCGTCAGAGTCGCTGCAGAGGTTGCTGCCTTTTTGGTTTTGCTGTCATAGGTGTTTTTGACCGACAGCAATAGTCACTTTAAAAATGTCTAGATGAGAGAACAGTTAAAGTGAAAGGTCAGGTACAGCATATACACACTTCTATGAAAATAAGCACGTTGTGCGTGTTCTATACATCAATCTGAAGTCAGGGATCACTTCATTACTGCATGGGGCTGTGGGGTACAGGAACAATCTTTGCAAAATAATTCAAAAGTCTTTAGGTGAAAGATAAGATTGTTTAAAAGCCTTTTCATCTTTCTGGTTGTGAAGTTGTGAAATAAATATAATTAGGGACTGTGAACAGATGGTAAATCCTAATATAAGAGAATATACCCCATAAAGCAACCTGTATTACTCCTGATTCTGCAAAAGCAGCCTCTTTTTCTTCTGCTTTCCTTTCTGTCAAGAAATGTTAAAAACCACCATCACAAGAAAGTTTTTTAAAAAATGTTTCTGCAGAAGTGCCATTTCTTAAAGAAAAAACCCTCAAGATTTGTTCAGAACAGTATTAATTAAGGCCCTGATGTTCTAAGCATTGTATAGACAAAACTAACTGCTCTAAAGTACTGTCCCAAGACTTGTTTGCCCATCTTGGTCTCCAAGTGAAACCACTGATACTGGTTTTTAGTGCATACACTTATTATGGGGAGAGGTGGAAGAAAACCCTGAAAGAACATTGGAGCTAAAAGCAAATGCTTAGTACTCTCTAGTTAAAAACTGATAATGTGTAACCAGCCATTAGTTGTTAATAATTAAACCTGTAATATTTTGATGTGAAAAATACGCATTTCATTTTAGGTGAGAGACGTTTGTGGTCAATTCTTGTGGTAACAGGAGAGAGTGAGACACATGATCTCTGAAAACAATGGGTAGCTTAACTTCTCTTCAGATATATATTCTTCACATGCTTGGTAAAAGGCACAGGATAAGGATCCTCTGTTATTGTGTGTACAGCACCTTGCATAGATGTGAAAACAGGGCTTCTGTCTTGATTAGAGAGTCAAAGTGAGTGCTATTGCAGTAAGAATAATATGTAGCAACACAACTACTGTACTTCTGTGATTTTTTTTTTCTTAGTAAGTACATGTGTTATGTACTCTATATTTTTTCCTATAAGCATTGTGTATACTAGATAAAGAGTTTGTAGGTTTTGTTTTGTGATTTTATTTTTTTTTTAATTAAAAATGTCAGCTGATATTTAAAAAAAATCCTGAAAAAGACTAGGCAAATATTTAACGTATGTTTGCTGACTGAGGCAAAATCTGACCTTCTCAGGCTTTACCCTGTCTATGCTGGTTTTTAAAATATGATAACTAGCACCTTTGAAAAGACAGCTATCATTCTAGTGTTTGGGCCATATTGACATCTAATTTCTGAAAACATCTGATTGCAATGTACCTTTTAGTAATAATCACAATAGTATCATGCTCTTTACATGAGGGCTGCTCTCAAAAGCAGATGATTTGTGCTGAGTTTAGGTGATTTTCCTCTTCCAGTGTGTTGGGAAGATTCCCTCTGTCACTTGTTCTCGGTGAAACCCATTTCTGATGGCACTGGAGTTAGAAATCGTTAAGCTGTGGCAACACCCCTAGTTTTTACCAATTTTGACTGTCAGCATGATAACTGCGGTGACACTGAAAGCTATACTTTGCCTAGCTCTTTGATGCAAAACTCATTAAAATTGGCGGGAGTCATCTTCCTACTGGATTGAGTACCTTGGGATAGGGAACATCAGAACAAAGTCAACAGAGCACTTCAGCTGCTGCAGCGTCAGGCCCACATGTGAGGTTTGGCAGCCCTTTCCACGCACAGAAGGGCTGGGCAGGGACAGCCCGTGGTTCGTGCAGGGTGAGTTCGGTGTGAGCAGCTGTGTGCTGGGTGCTGCGCTGTTAGCACCCCGCTCAGCTGGGTGCTGGGTGCTGCGCTGTTAGCACCCCGCTCCTGCCTGCCGGGAGGGGACCTGGCTTTAAGCTGGAAGGGAGTTTTACAGACTGGCAACGTGCTCGATTTTCAGGGGTGTGGAAAAAAAAAAATTACTGACATAAATGATGGCAAATACTTCATATTTTTAAAGAATTTTTGTTCTTTTTGGATAATTTGGTAACAGGAACACAGATGTGTATTTTGTCTGAAACCTGATATTTTCCTTGATGCCTTCTCTTTACGCATATCTGTCATTCATTCACCTGGATGAAAATCTGACCCTCCGCAGGATTTCCCTGTAAATAGATTGCAAAACGAGTCAATTCCTGATACGCGATTTTGTCATTTTTAAATTTCCTGCTGTTCCCATACACTTAGGTTTTCAGCTCTCTTTAGTATCGCAGTGGGAAGAAAAGGAGAGAGTCATTACTCTTTGCAGTGATGGAGAGCTTTTCTAACAGCTCCCCTAAAATACGATCGGTTAGATGTTCTTGCTAAAAAATCCCTGACGGGTTTTCGCTGGAGATGACGACAAAGCCTGTTCCATAGAGCCCGTCCACAACCTGCGCAGCCGGGTCGGTGACAGCAATGGGGTACGGCCGGTGCCTTTAGCAGGCGCCGGCGGTTTCTCCCCGTGGCGGGGCGGCTCGGGGAGCGAGGGGCAGCGCCCCGCGTGTCCTCGCCGCCGCCGGGCTGAGGGCGCGGGGACGGTGCCGCGGGCCGTTGGTGCTCTCCGTTCCCACTTACCACGCCAGGGCAGGGGGGGTGTGATGGTTCGCTTGCCCCCGTCACTGCCTCAGCAGCAGCGTTTCCGAACGGCTGTGACAGGCAGAGTCTCGGAGGCGGCTGGGGCGGACGTTTCTGGGAGTTGCCCCGTACGTGCCAGGAGGCGCAGCCGGCCGCGCCGTTTGGCCGGGGCCGCTGCCCGGGCTCCCCTTGCCCTGCCCGCCCCGGCCGCTGCCGTCCTCGCCCGCCCCGCTCCGCTCCGGGCGCCGCCGCTCGGCGAGGGGGCTGCCCCCGGCCGCCCCCCGCCCCGGCCCAGCCCGTCCCGGTGGCGGCTCCGGCGCTGCGGGGCCGCTGCCCGCGGCAGGCTGCCGAGCAGCGGCTGGGTGGGCTCGCCCCGCTCCCCGGTCAGCCCCGCAGCCCCCCGCCCGGCTCGCTCCCAGTAAGTTGCGGTGGTGCCGCGCTGCTCCCCTCCCCTCTCTCCCTCCCCGCCGCGCCTCTCGAAGAAAGCGGTTTGTTCCGTGGTCGGGGAGCGTAAATCAGCTTCATCTAAAATCTCGGAAGTGCGAGTCCATCAAATCTTCCTCCCTGCCGCCTGCTCCACCGTGCGTGAGTCAGACTGCAGAGCTCCCGGTGCCCTTCTCGCTGTGCGGGGCTGCTGGTGTTTCCCCCTGTCTCAGAGGCAAAAGCAGAAGTGGAATCTGCTCACGCTTCCAGCGGTTCCTTCCCCGGTTGTTGTAGCAGTCGCTGACCTCCAGGCACTGTGAATAAACAGCAAAGCTGGGAACAAAAGGAGTCTTCTGGCTGCCATTATCTCACATTAACATAGCAGACGCGCTGCGGTGTGAACAATGCGAGTCTCATTCGCCGATAATCAGCGAGTTCCCAGGCATTTGGATTACCAAGGCAACGGGCAATGGTAGAATACTGGGTGGGTGTGTTTTTTATTGTAAAGGAGCAGTCGGATATGGAAACCTAGGTATATTGATAACGGCGAGCAGAAGGAATGCCTGGTGGCAGGGGGGGACTGAGGGCTCGGGGTTGCATTCCGACACACGTGAGATAAATAAGACATGGATGAAGCAGGGCTCTGCTGTGAGATGCAATAAAGATTAAGCTGCATTTGTCAAGCTGAAAACGATCATAAGATAATTTCAGCATTTTGAAAAAGGTAACAGGTGGCATGTTAATAACAGGGCTGTTACCGGTGGATTTTTTAACTGTAATCCGGGCTGTAGTAATGTGTTGCATGGGCTACTTGTGTGACAATAGAACGGGGTGTGATGGTTTGATCTTTTTGCCTTTGATCGGATGGATGCTGTAGTCCCATAATGTCAGACGACGGTAACCCCTTCTGCTTCTTCTAAGGCAGGAGTGGGACTCAGTAGCATTTTTGTTTCTTACCTGCATAGCTGCGATCGTTTTTTTTCCACATGGACAAAAATAAGTTGTGTTTTCTCTGTATCTTTGCATGCGCGCGCACACACGTGTGCGTGGACATATGTGAAATCTATAACTGTGTGTGTATGCAAGGGGGCGTGGGTGTTTGCAGGTTCAGAAACTTCTGAATTAATCTAATTGTTTTGCCTGATGCATTTTTCTGATTTCAGGGGTTAGATTCAGATGCACGAACTCTTGCTGAGCAGCATGGTACTTAGCAGGCATGGTTCTCTAACTGATGGGCTCTGTGTGTAGAGCGAGGCGCCAGGAAGCAGCAGTAAGCATGTCACAGCCTGACCTGTCGCAACCCAGTGTGAAATGGAAGGCAGTGTTCCCACCTCATGCAGTCATAAGTCATCCAGGCCTCACAGGCCTTGTCAGGACTATAAAAAAAAAAAAGTTAAGGGCTTTCAGCTTCCAGAGGTACTTCATATCACCTGCTGAACTGCCCGCTCGATTTTGCTGTCTCAGTCTCCACGGAAGCAGCTGTATTGTGCGTATGCGTGTGGCTGTATGAATGGTTATTGTAAATGTGTGTGTTGATACTGAAAAGAGTGGAGGCAGGGGATGATAGCCACCTGCTAGCTGCAGGTGCCATCCGAACCACCGAGCTGATAAATGGCTCCCTGCTTTCACCTTTTGACTGCTTCACCTGCATCTGCTCACCCAGAATGGGTTCCGAATGCTTCTGTGTTTTCAAATGGTTTGCTAGAAAACAGCCTTCCGTCTTTTTACAGTGAATTATGACATTTCTAACCACTTTCAGTCTTCCTCTTCAGTTTACATTGCTTATAGCCCAGTACAGGCAGCAGCCAGTACTGAAACAACACTTGAGGTAATTCTTTCTTGATAGGGAATTACTAGGTATGGATCCTCTGTTCATTTGGAGTTGGGAGGATCAGAGCTTTCCAAAGAGTTAGAGAAACTGGGAAGAATGGAGGGAAACAACAGACTTGAGAAAGTGGCAGGGGGATAATTTCTTGAGCTGTGTATTTCCCCTGTAAGATTTGAGTGTTTGGAGTCATGCCATTACGTAGTAGAGGGGATGTTTGCAGAATGCTTCCAAATTGGCTTTTTTTTTTCACTTTTGCATTACATAAAAGCATCCAGTGATTTGGACGGGACTCTGTGCTGTGTTTGTTTAGCAAAATACATGATGGAGCCTTAATTTACGCCAATTCATTTTAAACTTCTTCAAATAATGCTACTGTATAGAGGAATGTATTTGAGGAAGGTATGCATCACATAGGTGGCATCATTCAAAAGTAAATAGCTGCTAGCCATTCAAAGCTGGTATTAGTATACAAACTTACTACACCACCCTCTTTTTTTTCCTTGTCTTTAATGTAAGCATCTTGGGATACCTGTGCACAACATCAGCTTTTAATTTGCTTTATGTCAGCATGTGATGTACAGAAGTAGTTATTCTTTATAATATGTCTTAATATTTCCTTGCTGATTTTAAGTAGTGTTTGTGTCCTTTCTACACGAGTGTCTCCTTGCTCTGCCATATTCCTCCGTGTGAACAGAATGGATTGTGTAGAGTGGTTTCTACAGTCTACGAAAAACACAGCACAAAAGGTCAACAGATAAGTTGGTTACATTTTATGTCACAATTTTTTTTTTAATAGTGATGTGTTTTAATAACAACTAAAAACTAATTTTAAATGTTTTAAGTTGAAACGCTTGGGGCAAGCGCTGTAGCCATTTGAAGATAGTGCAGGTATCTCAGCTGGTGAGGCATTGGTTTTGTTCCCTTGGACAAAAATCTCAATGAACAACGAGAAGTCAGTTGTTTCGTTCTGAATGTCTGGGGTTTTTAAAAAGAAAACAGAAGCAGATCTCAGAAATGTTATTGATTGCCAGTAAGCAGAAACAAATTTTGGCTTTCGGGTGTCACATTGTTTTTTTTTCAAGTTAGTAGTCAAGGCCAAGGATATTTTCAGTGGAAATTTGATCAGAAATAAAAAATCCATTTGATCTGTTATTTATGAATAGAATATTGGGGATTCCTAGTTTATCAAATTGGGAACTCCTTCCTGGAGCATTTAGTGTTTCAGGAAACTGCTAATAGTATTCCATCTGTTCTTGTGATTTCATTTTTAAAGAAGTTGTTAGGTTTTGTTTATATTGATATGAAAATTATAAAAATGTGGTAAAACTCATGCCTGTTCCCTGACATGAACACACTGAGAAGGCGGTTCAAATTCAGTAATTGCACTGCACCATGCAAAATAGTCTTTTTCTTAAATAAGAATATGCTTAAAATAAGTTTATGGTGGTGCCCTAATCAAGAAGGATTGCTAACTGAATCCTTAATAATAATTAAAGCTACGTGAGTGGTGTTCATTCGAGAAATCAAAGTAAAGCAAAAACTAAACCTGAGTGAAAGGAGCTAGGTTGCCCAACTTGTGAGACAGTACGGGCACGGAACGCGTGTATTGGTGCTGCGGTTATACGGGGCTTTATTTCCTCCGATCGTGGGATTTGTGCTGTTTTTCCACTGCAGACGGATGAGGTTTTAGGGGGAAAAGAGGGGTGAGGCAGGAGCAAGGAGCCTTGTTTGGAGGTTGGTATGCTTTAGTTTGTATTAAAGTAGTGTCACCTAGAGGCTCCAGCCCAGAATACAGCCCAGGGTGCTGGGTGCCCTGAGCAGTTGTGGAGGCAGAGCAAGGTGCAGACAGAGAGAGGTGCCGGCGGGCAGGAACAGATCCGGAGCCCCGCTTTTGGGCTGTGTTTGGACCGTTCTGATTTCTGGCCGTGTGTAACTGCAAAGGAGTGTTTGGCTTGGGTGGATCTCTGACACATCACTCCTTGTCAGATGCTCTCCTCTCTAGGTGTCCATGGGTGACAAACGAAGACATGGGAGAAATTACAGTCAGTGTTGCAGTGGCAATTACCTGCTCACCCTGGCACTATCATAGAGTCAGTAGATTTAACGGACTGCATGGACTCTGTGTGTGTCAGCTACCAGTCAGGTGGGATGACTGTGCTTTGGAGACATTAAAGACTCCTGCAAAACTGTAACTCTGGCTTGAGGGTAAGCAACAGAAACTAGCCACTGGAAGCCCAGTTGTGGGAAAGTTGATGCCAGTGCTTGGAGTGAAAAGGTTTTTTTTGAGAAAGCCAACATCTGGTGTTTTTCTGCAGTATTTGATAGATTTTCAGTGTTTAAAAAGAGATAGATGCTTTATAAAGGTAGTGGTTTAGATACCTGGCCTTCTCAATAAGCGATGTGGAAATTCACTGGGAAGGTAGAATTCCAGTTTTTACCCTCCTCCACCACATGTAAAGTACCAATGCTCTAGGGATGCATACTTCACTAAACCAGTTGAATTTCTCCTTCCTCAATCAATGAAAACATGTAAACAGAGTATCAGATACACATACAATTGCTTTAATGACAACATAAACATATTTAAAATGTAGGATTTTCAAATAATGCCACAAGTCATGTATAAATGACAGTAATTCACTGGTATTAATTTACTACATGGAGCTCACTTTTTATTAAGCAACTTTTATTAGAATTAACTAACAGTCTGTGTCTGACACGAAGTCTGTAACTGTTCCAAAGAGGCTGGATATCTCCCTGGATCCGTTTTCCTAGCACTGAGATTGAGAAGCTATTTAGACCTACGTACCAATGTACCTCTCCAACATGAATGTTGTATTACCAGCGGTTTCAGTACCTTTGCCAGCAGCTAAGAAATCCTTCCTCCTTATTCCTTGATAGCAGTTTCACTACATCATAGTTTGAGAAGTAATTTCCCTCCCTCTCTTCCCCTTTGCTCTATGGCTTCCTCTGCTGTTTGGCCTTTAATGCTGACCAGTAGTATGTGTAGGTTCATTAGCAGTACTATAAATTTAGTCAATACTCTCTTAGTGGACTCCAGCTGAGCCTAAGCTAGCTCACTGTGCTCCAGGGTGTAGTGAGAGACTTAATTACCCTTGTACCATTCAACAGAAACAATGTCATGGGCAGCGTTTGTGGCTGGAGAGGTTGGAGCTTCTTTCTCTATTGGCTGCCATTTTCAAGTTTAAAGAAGGAGATTTCAGGATAATTCACAGCTCTATGTAATAACAGCAGAAAGCCACTGCTCCTTTGCAAGTGAAAATTGGATTGGTCACGTTTCGTTATGGTACTTAGATGGATTTTCCTTTGATGATGGGAGTATTCCTTTGGGTTGTCTAAGGACAGAAGCACAAGTTGAAAGAGCAAAGTAGAGGGATAAGTTGTGTGGCACGTGTTTCGGCATCTCCTACTGCTTGAAACTAAAGAAGCCTTCACATAATGAAGGAAGGGCAGGTGTTGCATCCAGTATGGCAAAAGTTGTACTCAAACATGCGTGTAACTGGTGATGGGCCAGAGTATCGTGCTGGGGAATGCAGACCACGAGAATGCTGTGTATTTCTTATTGGGGTAACTAGAGTGAAGTTCAAATGAAGTGAGGTCTAGTGCAGTAAGTGTGTATTAGGGTGTAGAAGCTGATATCTGCAAGGCACGTCTATCATTATTTCGGTGTCACCATAATTTCTGACATAATTGTTGTTTGCGATTTAAAGCTAAATCCTGTGTTGGATAACATGATAACCACATGATTCAATGTGCACAATGAATATTTCTCAACAAAATCCATACCTGGTCTTTTCTTCTGACTTTCATGTGTTTTGCTGGGTCCTGTGCTGGAGGCTTTCAGCACGTCAACAATGTGATTTCTTGGAGCGTCACCCATTTTAACTGTAGTACAGTAAAAATTGAGTGATTTACTCTTCTTTGTAATTAGACAAAGTGATTGTGTAGTCCTTGAGAACCCAGTGCAGCCTTTCACTGAACGAATGCTCTGACTCTACCATTGGAAAGTATGGATTAATAATATATGAAATCTCTTTTGTGTATTGTAAAGGAGAGGAACAGGTAAGAGAAAGATGCTTTGTAGGTAAAGAATATTAAGAAATAGTTATGACTTTTTAACAGCAGGCTAAGGCATCACTAGCTCGAAGTTTGAGAATGCTTACAAACCATACGGCGTATTTGCATTAGAAGAACCTTCAGTGGCTCTATGGTTTGATTCCTGCCTGTCATTACCCTTCTTATTTACTCATACACTTGCAAAATATTTGCCTTGTCCCTCAGGTTTTATTACTTGTCCACAGCACGTCAGTGAGGAACAGAGAGGAATGGCTGCAGTGAGTCCTTTCACTGCTTATGTTGTGGAGAGAGCTTCTTTGTAGTCATTGAAGTATACAAACACTCATATGTGCCATAAATATCCAAACAAATCACAGAGCAGACATCATCAAAAGCAGTCAGAGAAGGAAGTAAAGTAGGGAGGCATCATTTAGAACAAGGAAAAAGAGGAAGGCTTCAGAGCAGTCACAAATTCTAGGTTAGTCATCATTTGTCTCCATGCTGGTGGAGGGGACTTGCTGAAGCGTTGCGTCACTTGCAAGTATTAGTCACTGAATCCATTGTTTGAGCCTCTGAATGAAAGGGACAAGATATTCAGCCTTCAGAGAGAAATTTTTTTAACGAAAAATGGGCTAGGAGGACTTTCTGATTACAAGGTGTTAAACGTGCCCTCATTCACACATCGTTTTATATGGATGCTGTCAGTGTAAACATTAACATGTCAAGCATCTTACAGAGAATTACTCTTTTCCATTAATTTTCCCTAATTATTTGTTAGGGGAAATTACTCTTTTCCCTAATTTAATTCCTTTTTTTTTGGTGTGATTTTATTGCTTAATTCAATTTGGTTATTTTGAAACAAATAGGTCAGCTCAAATTCACAGTTATGTTCTAATACAGTGCTGTTGTGCTGGCACAGCATTGTGGAATTTGTTAGAAATTTCCTAGTTGTTTCTAAAATATATTCACTGTTTCTTTTTACCTTACACAGTTCCTGTTTCTGTTACTAGTTTATTTGTTATTTGGGAGATAGGCAGTTTATATCACATGTGTGTGCACTTCTTTGTGCGATGCAATTCCTATTCTTAAATTATTTACAGTAGATGTTAAGACAGGCTAAAGAATTAACAGACAGGTAGTCCTTGATTCCTTGATTTTAGCTCACAGCACAAAGGGAAGGAGAAGTGGTCCAAGCTCTGCCACAGAGCCCTGTCGAGAATTTTGGCAGGTTGGCTGTCTCACCATGTGTTCTGTGACTTAACTGTGTGGTACTCCATGGTGCAGGCTTTGAAGCATGCAGATAAAGTGTTCATAGAGTCTGTATGAATTCTTTAGGCAAGGTACTCCTGTATAGAATTCCAGTGATAGCTGGTAGTCCAGGCAAAAATGCAGTTCTTCAGATAAAATACAAGTCAATGGCGTTTGAAAACGAAAGAGCAATATGTGTATGTATTAAATGGTGTGTATATATTTAGATGAGGAAAGATCCCGTGTGTGTCTGTGTACATATATGCAAGCAGAAATCTAATTTACAAATTAATGGTATAAGAACAAGCAAATTTCAAGTGGAATATATTTTACAGTTATGGGGTTAATAGTTACTTTAATTGCATTTAACATATTTCAGTAATTACACTAAATGCATACCTATCCTCTGTTCATTTTGTAACCACCAAAGCTTTTGTATGAAAAGAACTGTAAGAAGTGTTTGCTTGTATCTGTGGACAAAGCTAACAGAAAAACCCAATCCTCTCATCCACATATTTATCTGAAAGATGTGTTGTGTATCTGCAGTTGATTTTCTAGAATGCTGATTAGCTAATACTGTTTTTGGCATGCAGCTTATCCTTCATGTGGGAGAACACTATCTGAATTTCAATTTACTTTTCAAAATGATGTTGAACTGCTATTCCTTTAAAGGCTTTTCTGGCCATTTGGGGACCCAGTGCAGACAGTGGAGCTGCAGTCTGGTCTCAAAATCTAATTGAATTGATACGAGGCAGCTGAAGCAGTGACTGTTGAAGAGCTTGAGATGGATTGCGTGCTTCTGAGCAGCTTGCTTAGTGGCCTTGTTTGAAACTCTGCCCCTGAGTTCATTTTTGCTTTCATTGGTAACAGACCTTTATGGTAAAAGCCCTGTGCTTCAATATAGTTAAGGAATTCATTAGTTCTGTGTGGTTTTGATATGATCACATTGCTGTTAAAGAAACTTGATGCCTCTGAGAGTACTGGAGTAGTAATGGAAGGAGAAGTGGAGAGTTAAAGTAACATGAGGTGTTAATCCCTTTGTCCCTGCCAGTAACTTGTCACTGTTTAAACTTCCAAAATCTCACTCTCCTAAACATTTGTTTTTGCAGTGATGGGTCTTTCCCTTACGATTCTGTTCCCTGGCAGCAAAATACCAACCAGCCTCCAGGCTCTTTATCAGTGGTCACCACAGTATGGGGTGTGACTAACACCTCTCAAAGCCAGGTAAGCTGCTTTTTTTTGTGCTCCCTCCAGCTGTAGATACAGGGTTTTAACTAATGTTTGCAAAATTGAAAGCTTTTTGGAATACAGTGTCTGTATTCTTTGTTGTACGGGGTGTATTGTTTTCCAGTCATGTCCCTTTTGGTGGCATCGGAAAGGAGGTGTCTGAGAGCTTGAGTCAGTAACTCCTTTAGCTGCATGCAAATCGTCAGGCTTGGGTTTAGCACGTTTTGCAGTGTATGGTTTCAACACTGAAAGTATGATTTTAGGGTAATCCCAAACCTTTTGGGAATTTCAGATTGAATTTGAAGAGTTGTTTTATTAAAAAATAAAAATTCTAGCTAGATTCACCAAATGGCAGTTACTGTTGATTCTACCTGAGGTTGTGTTGTACTTGTGGGCTGGTGAAATCCAGTGCCCAGTCTACCCCAACACTGAGGTGCTGACTACCAGCTGTAGGATGTGCTCTTTCAACCTTTCCTGTTAATACTGCCTTACTTAGCAAAAATATTTCAGTATGCCTTGAAGCAAAAGCATGAGCTCCTGGCTTCCAGGTGAGAGCCACACTTACTGGATTTTCATTTGGTTCTCTCCCCTCTTACCCCTCTTTTTCTTCTGCAATGTGTATTAAATGATGCTATACACAAAAGGAGATGCCAGTTATTTGTGATAGCATGCTCTCTAAGGGATGTGGCACAAATCAAGCTCTCAGACAGTCTAGCCTGTCCTTACACGATAGATGAAATGCTCTAAACACATCACTCATCTTTAGTGAGTGTAAATGGTACATAAATCATAAACCTGTCTTTTCTACATTTTTGAAATCAAGTGAAATTAGATCGCCTACAAAATTTTATGTTGCCTTTTTTATTATTAATTTTCATCAGAAAATTAAAAACAAAATTGTTATGGATTGAGCCGTTTGAAAAAGAAGTTATTCAGGGGCGAAGTCATATAGCTACTCACATGGCAGTTACATAAGCACTGGTTGTGGCAAAATCTTTATTCGAAAAATAAAAAGAAACAGTTACAGCATCTATAACATGATTTATTATTGTTGATTTCTTTTTAACACCTTAAAAGCAAAGATATCCTATCTGTGAGAGAAACACCTGAGTGAACACATAGGTCTATACATTGGCCAAAAAATGGAAATAGTTTCTTGTGAAAATCTTTCATATTTGAAAAGGGAAAAGGAAGGAGGAAAAAAAACCAAACAAACAGAGAGTTTTGTTCTATCACAAGAGCACTGTAATGTTTCTTGAACTGTTCATGATACTTAGAGGAACGTGCAATAAAATTCTAAAAAGTGCTTTGGTAAAAAGAAGAAATGGCTGCTTCAGAATCACTGCAAGGGAAGGGTGAAACTCTGGAATGTGAAGCTTGATTGTAGCTGTTCAGAGCAGATTGAAATGAATGACAAGGCTTCCTATAAGTTTTCATGCTCCTTGAGGGAAAGGAATGAGTTGGGCTTACTGATTCCCTGTCGCAAATTCCCAAAGCTGATGACTTGATCTTCTGCAAAAATCATGACCGCTAAATTTCTTCCCAAGTAGGAGACAAATTTCCATGTGGGTGATCCATGAACAGCCGTACTTACATTTCAGTGGCAATCATAGCAGTTCTGGTTCAGTTGAAAACAAAAAAAAAATGCTTCAAACAAGCGAACCAAATCCTTTTAAAAACAGAACAGAGAACTCTTCTAAGAAGCAATAAAAACAACAAACTTCTGTGCATGTTAGAGAAAGTTCGATTCAAGAACAGGTTAAGCCGCTGAAATAGTCTTTCACAGTTTTTGCATCTGTAGTACCCTTTGCAGTGTGGCAGTGGGACCAAATATTTGCAAGTTATTTCAAAGTCATACATTAAAAAAAAAAAAAGAAAAAAGAAAAACCACATATTTTCTCTTAATCGTTTGAATTTGTCACCTACAGAGTATGATTCTAGCAGGCCTTTGTTGTAACTTTTTTTGTAAGCATTTTAGTTTGGGTTCCATCTAGTTAAAAATCTTCTGTGAAGGATAATTAGCGACCAGAAACTCTTATTTATTTGGAAATGGAAAAAGGAGAAATCACCAGGAATGTACACCTAGACATCAAAAAGGCATATGCCTCATTAGAGTTCAGAGTACAGAGTGGTTATATTTTAATTTATTGATTGCAACAAATCAACTTAATTTGCTTGATGTAGTTCAAGGTACAGCCCCTTATTCTCATATTTCTACTCACAGGTTCTGGGAAATCCAATGGCAAATGCTAACAACCCTATGAACCCAGCAGGAAATCCCATGGCTTCTGGGATGACTACCAGCAACCCTGGAATCAATTCCCCTCAGTTTGCGGGACAGCAGCAACAATTTTCAGCCAAGGCAGGCTCCACTCAGCCCTACATACAGCAGGGCATGTATGGGCGGCCCAATTATCCTGGAAGTGGAGGCTTTGGTGGCAGGTAAGATTTACTTGTGTGAGGTGGAAAATGGATGTAAATAGTTGATGAAGCTTGTTTTAGTGACCTGGCAGAAGTGTCATGGGCTTATTTTAATTATATAGAGCCCCAGTAGCTATTTATGCTGGTTAACTGAAGTGCATACTGCTTTTACAGCTTCAGAAATCAGCTGCCCAAACTGCAATGAAATTCATCACCGTAAATGGAAATGGCTTAGGTCAATCAATTAGCTCTAATAAACCCCCAAAATAAAGTTTTAATTAAGAGAGATTGTTAAACAGACCACAGGCTTAGGAATGATTAACATTTAATAAGGCCAGGATGTGAAAGGTATTGATGGTATAATTTCTACGTGCGTATGGAGGAATAAGCTTGAGTATTGGCAAAGCAGGTTCCTATGCAGCGGGATATTTCTGCCCAAAGACTTTACTCCACAGCAGGAATTTGAAAGAACTGGGGATGATGATGTTTGTTAAAAGAGATGGTCAAGCTCTGTATTTATTATAGGGAAGTAAATGCTGCGTTAGTGAAATAAGCCAAAACTAATAGCCTGGGTTTTGTTACGTTTTGACTTTCTGTGTCTATGCCTTGTAAACCAGGGTGGTAAGTGCGTTTAACTGAAGCCACTATTTATGGTCCCTCTGCAAAGCATGCTGCAAAGGTTGTTAGCATTGTCAGTCTAGTGTGAAGAAGATAAGCCTGGAACTTGGGGAACTTACTTCTTCTTTCATCTCTGGCACTGCTCTACTGAGTGACTTTGAAGAAGTCAGAAAGTTTCCTTAGCTTTGTATTAACATCTCTAAAATGGGCACAGTAAACTGGCCCATATTTATAAAGATAGTTGATGTCTTGCAGTTGGAAAGGCATGGTTTGTCTTAATTTATCTTATCATCAATAGGAGAGCCAGCTAGGAACTGCAAAATATGTGTGGGATCCAGTAGACTTGATTGCATTGAGTCTCTCCTGGCCTTTCTGCTAAGGTTCAGGGAGGAATGCTTTCACAACATCAGAAGCACTTGGCATAATTCACCGCTGAGGCAGATGAAAGCGCTGTAGAGGAGGAAGCTCTCTGTTCTTGCTGCTGTGCAATCTGCCTTTACAGTATTGGGAAATGGAGCGTGCATTAACTTCCAGGATCTCAGTTCAACTTCGCAGTAAGCTACAGAGCTGCAAAGCAGTTCTCTGCCCCTGAAACAACTGACAGTGGTGCTGTGCAATCCCAGTGGCAGCCCTGTGACTGTTGCACCTGAGCAACACTTACATCTCATATACACACCTAATTTCCTGTCCTGCTGGCTTTTGTTAGGCATTGATACCTGGTTTTGGAACAGTTCCAGATAAGGGTCGCACCAGCATTCAAAACAGAATCCATCAGGAACGTGTTAATTCTCTCTCTCTCCCTCTCTCTCCCTCTCTCTCTCTCTCTCTCTCTCTCTCTCTCTTTTCTTCCCTATTAGTTACCCTGGAGGCCCAAATACCCCTGCAGGAATGGGGATCCCCCCACACACGAGGCCGCCAGCTGATTTCACCCAGCCAGCTGCAGCTGCTGCTGCTGCTGCAGTTGCAGCTGCAGCTGCGACAGCAACAGCTACAGCTACAGCCACTGTGGCAGCCCTTCAGGAAACACAGAATAAGGACATGAACCAGTATGGACCGGTAAGAGAGTAACCCTTATGTCTTCATACCTGCCTGATCTGGACCATTACAGGGAATTGGGCTGCCCTTCTTACTTCCCTGTTTATCAGGGTGCCTACTTTGTGTTGTTTGGGGTGTTTTTTGTGCATGGGCATGGTTATAAATGCTTATGGGAAACTGCTGGAATGTGTGTATGTAGGTATGAGTTGATCTCTGGTTTTTCCCAGTAAATCTTGCCTAATTGTATGTTGTAGTTTGAAGATTGCCCCTTAAAAAAAAAAAAGGAAGATTATGGCTGCATCTGATGTGATGTTGTTGCCTTTGCTAGCCCTGTGAACCTCTAAATTTGAGTACCTGATGAAATGTTCCAGAATCTTGGAATAGGTTTTGTACCGCTTGGGTAATTATTTTGCCAACTACAGTTGGTTGGTTGTTTTTTTCCCTTCAAACAAGGAAACAACAGTGGAAAAGAGATTTGCTCCGTAGCCTCCAGCATGTCATGACTTCATGTAATATTTTTTTTCTTAAAATAAACAAGAGTTTGATCAATTCAAGTTTTTTCCTCCTTAGCTTTTTTTACCTCTTTGACTTTTGAAGTATATGGGCCCATATGCCAGGTGATGTAAAGAAGCACAGTGTCTTAGAAATTGCAGCGTTGTGCTCTATTTACACAGCCAACTTCCTAACCTGTTATCTTACAGTAATAGACTAGCCAATTTAAACAAGTTAATTGCTTACCTTAGACTTATTTCTATCTGTCTCTTATGCCTTCTACAATTCCAATTGAATTTTTATTATAAATAACATCATCGCCCATCAAATATTGGAGAACATTGAAGGAAAATGCGACATAAATCCTCCCCTTCTTCCTTCTCCCAAAAGCATGTTCAGCTCCCTCCTCCCGTTTTAAATGCATGTCGCATTTTATTCTTTTTTTTTTTTCTTCTTCTTCTTCTGTTGAAGGTTTGTTCCTCTTTCCAGATGGGTCCAACTCAGGCTTACAACAACCAGTTTATGAATCAGCCTGGTCCTCGTGGCCCTGCTTCTATGCCAGGCAACATGAACCCAGCAAGCATGGGAGCAGGAATGACACCTTCCAGCATGAGTGGGCCACCCATGGGCATGAACCAGCCTCGGCCTCCTGGAATGAGTCCCTTCAGCACCCATGGGCAGAGGATGCCTCAGCAAGCCTACCCAGGCCCGCGCCCCCAGTCGTTGCCTATACAGGGCATAAAGAGACCATACCCAGGAGAGGTAATAAAATAAATTGTCTTTTGAGTACACTATTATTTTAACTGAAAGTTGCAACATGCTGGGTAATGTGTGGTGTGCATCCCTATGAAATAGGTACATCTTTGTTCCAGCTTTGGTAGGAACGTTGCCATTAAAATATAAGTGGCAGCAGCTTTCTTTTTAGCTTCTAAAGTGTTATGGTTGGCCCTTGCTATGTTAGTCAAGATGACAGTCATTAAAATCAAGAAAAGCCCCAAACCAGCTGAGCCCTCAAAATGTCACTTCAAGATTCTTATGCTGGGTGGTGAATTCATAGACCTTAAGCAGACTTCCTTCGCAGGAGTGGGTTTATTTAATGTGACAACTTGAAAGAGATGTTGAAGGTGAAATACTTCATTTGAGACCAATACACGTGATGTGCGTTTTCTTGGACGGTTTTATTGTTTTAAAGAAATACAGGGCATACATTGTATAAACACCAATAGTAATAACATTTCTTTTAAAGACCAATTGCTTTCCAAACTTCTTGAGGCTTGATTTTCATAAGCACTGAGATGAATATAAATCACGTTGAACTCAAATCCCTCTGTGTCAGTATTTATCTAATATAAGTTTATTTGGAGTGTGATATTTCTGTATAAGTTCCCATGCTGTTTTATGAGATCTGAGTAGCTTTGTAGACAAAATTACATTGCCATTGACTTGTATTATGACCTTCGGTAAAACACTTAGGGTCAAAATTTTAAACAAAGACAACCAAAGATGTAGACAGACCAGCTTTTGAATTTTAAAAAGTACCAATGCATTTTACTATTCAAATTGCTGTGAATCAGGCAGTAGATGCTTTTGAGAATGCCACCAGCTCTCAGGATATATACACCTAAATGTCTTCACAAATCTAGACACCAGTTCTAGCTTCAGAGATAATTTCCTGGTTAAATTCTGTATTAAACTGAGACTACAACAACAGCTATAACTCCAGGTGTAGAGCTTTGAATATTATGATATTGCCCTGACTAATGTTGGTAGTAAGAGTTTACAAAAACATACAGCAAAGAGCATGCAGAAAATAGAGCAAACATTTATTAACTGAACTACATTTCTTTCCTGATCTGCAAACTGTTTGGTTTTTTTTGTTGTTTTTTTTTTTTAAACGAAAAAAAGAAAAATCAGAAATGTAAGAAGTGATGTGCTTTTACAGGAGTTGCTTCTCTGGGAACACTTTTCTCTCTGTAAATACTGCCACTTGCTACAATTAAGTTAAGAAAACATAGAATGTGGCTTGTTCAGCTATTTTTTCTCTTCAGATTTCATCTTTTAAGGAAGACTGTAAATCCCTTTTTCATGCTTTAGAAGTAAGTTTTTCATTGTGAGTGAACATGATAATGTTCCCAAGAAGTCAGTACTGAACAGTGCCCTAAATGTTACATGTTTGTTGATCTGGAATTCTGCAGATCCTGTAGATGCTATTTGCTTACTGGTTTTTGAAAGTTTCATTTATGGAAATTTCTTATTAATCGGTTAACTTTTCAAATTGACATTTTATCACCTTTAAAGTTCTAATTTTCATGACTTTGATTCCAAAACTTCAGCACCATACTAGCTAGCACCAGCAAGGTGTTTATGACTTGTAATAGCTTCTCTTTAGTTCTTAAGGTATTGCTTAACACTCGAGCACAAGGTCCGCGTAGCAGTTGTATTGAGAAGGCAGACATGGACAACACAGCTGCTATTCTCTGCCCATTTCAGCAGTAATTTTTTTTTATGTTGCTTTTTCTTTTTGTGCTTCCATTCTCCATTTGTTAAAGGAGCCTCAGGGTTGGGGCTGGTAGCACTTGCAAAAACACAGAGATTTTGTGAACATTGCATCTGGGTGTAATTCTGGTTTCTTCAAACACGGTGCCCTTTGGCGGCACAGTAAGGCTGAGTGTATGTGTGTTAAGGTACATGGTGATTTTCATCCCATTTTGGTTTGCGGGACTTTTATGCTTTTGAGTGAGTATTCACCTCCAGCCATCAGGGCCCTGGTTTAGGCATGAGTGGCACTAACTTAAGGAGTATTTGTTTGTTTGTTTTGATTCCACTATTGAATGTGTGCTAATAATCAATTCAAGACAGCTGCTTGCGTAAACCAGATCTTTGCCTTCTTTCATCTCTGTCATGAAATAGCCGAATTATGGAAACCAGCAGTATGGACCAAATAGCCAGTTTCCAAACCAGCCTGGTCAGTACCCCACTCCCAACCCTCCAAGACCCCTTACGTCTCCCAACTACCCTGGACAGAGGATGCCAAGCCAGCAAAACACAGGGCAGTACCCTCCTCCAACGGTCAACATGGGGCAGTATTACAAGGTAAGAATTTTTAGATGATCTTGTTGCGTTCTGGTAGGCATTTACAAATAAAGTCACATTAATGACTTGATAGATACTGCTTTTATGTAATAAAGGAAAGTGAGAAAAAAGCATAGCATGCTATGTTTTGGATATCACAGAATCAAGTCAATCAGCCAAGTTTCATTGTAACTTCAGAGCAGTTCATACAGAAAATTGAACATTGCTGCAGCTCATTAGAGGCTTTTACAAGAAAATGTCAGTTTCGCTTTGAAAAATAGCATGTAAAAAGAAGTACCTAATGGGATTCAGGTGTAATATTTTCACCTGTTCATTGCACCCTGCAAGAATATAACTTGGGAAATTTGTAATAAACAAGTTCCGCATTGCAGCATCCCAGTTTCAGACCTACAGTGGTCACTGTTGGATTAAGTTAGCCCAAACTTAAAAGCTGTTCCAGCTGTAGCATTCATCTTTGAACTGAAGTTTGCATGACTTTCTCTGACCTCTCCCTCCACTTTTCTCCTTTTTTCTCTGTGCTGCTTGTTTTGGGCAAGAATTAGCATTGTTAAAATGTTGCTTAAGACCTGTTTTATGGATAAATCTTCAGCACTTTGTGTTCTCCAAACTGAGTTTGTACTGAGAGCCTGCTGAGATTTGGCATCCTTGAAGTGCACACAAAAGTGATCTTTTGCACACAGGTACTCCAGTGAGTATAAAAATGGGGAGGACCATCAGTGGTCTGACCTGCTCTTAAAGCATTAGCTGTTGAAGTCTCTGGACTACATTCTGATTTTGAATGTAGACAGATAGAATCTGCCTACAAGTTGCACAGTGGTGTTGAATTGGAATTGTTCTGGTGTAATTCACACAGAAAGCACCATTGACAAAAAAGGGAAAACAAGACCTTTTGTTATAGAGCATCTGTTCTACGTGCAACCAAGCTGTCCACTGTGGTACCCAAAGGAATGCCTGTTGCATCGTGGCAGCTTTTGCAGTACAGTGTCAGGAAGAGCACGAAGAGGTGATGGATCCTCAACTACTGTAATTCCAGGAGTCACTATGCTAAAATAACAGCCGAAGATCTCTGTGAAGTTTTTAAATGATAGATTTTTTTTTTTTTTCAAAATACATTTTACATGTATTTATTTTAGAAAGGGTTTGAGTTTTTTGTTTATAAGCTAGTTCTAATGGGGAATCTGTGGTCTTTCAAATGTGTTCCATATTTTGTGTTCAAATATCGACTGTTCTGGAAACAGAAAATAAAATACCTTGTTAAGAAGGGGGATTATCCTGACTAGGGGAAAAATTCCAACTTGCCACAGACAGGACATGAGCCTTTGGATTGTGGTGATTGTGGAGATAGTAACTGTATGTGTTAAAGAAAAAAGCAAAGATAGATAGAAATGTAAATACTTAAGATTGCAGAATGCAGCTCCCTTCTTATGTACTTTAGAGTATCCTAGGCTAGCAGTGCAGCCTTTAGATCCAGAATCAGATTTGAAGTCCTGTTACTTTGGCTGTCTGTAAAGATTTTAATCTCTGACGCTCTCATGTGTATGTGCTTATGGTACACGAGCTATTATAAGAGAGTGTCATGCAATTGCAGTTTTGTTTAATGTCAGCTTCCTTCACATCATTGTTATTCATTTATTCTGTTAACTGTAGCCATCCCCTTAATTACAACGAAACCAATGGTGTTTTAGTACTATAGCTACTATTTATACTTAACTATCCTGTCTCTCTTAGTTGTCTTATTCAGCAGCAAACTATCAAATTGTAGGTACAGAGGATGAAAGACATCCCCTGACCCCCAGAGCTTTCATTCTGAGTACATGAGTTGGACAAGGGTGGAAGAAAGGATAGATGGAAGTAAAAGGGACGCAAACATTCTAATTGCATGTCTTTGGATTCTGTTTTTCATGTAGGCTTTTGTGCACTGGGGCTATTTTGGGAGGAAGCCAAAGAGATACAAAGGGCTGTCTGGGTTAGGATGATGTGGAAAAGCTGAAGCGAAATGGCTGGTTGATTTTGGAAAGAGAGTGTTCAGAGGAATGTGATAAGCCTCTTGGCAGCCTTGCTTGTATCTGGTCATTGCTTGCATTAAGCTGGCTGGTCTGCTGCTTTCAGTTCCTGCTTTGCTTTCCTAGTCTGCTTCTTCCCTGAAGGCCTCAGGGGACATCCTGTGGTTTCTTGTTCTTTCCGAGACAGAGGGGCCTCGTTACCTTGTTCTGTAGTCTTTGGTGTTTGATAGCAGTGCAGTTCACAAGGCTTATTATTCTGACTTTCAGACTGCAATAACAATGTGATGTTATTTGTTTTCTAGCCATCAAGGCCTGTACCTGTGGCAAATTACCCTCATTCACCTGTTCCAGGAAACCCCACACCACCTATGACTCCAGGGAGCAATATTCCTCCATACCTGTCACCTAACCAGGATGTCAAACCGCCATTCCCACCTGACATTAAACCAAATATCAATGCTTTACCACCACCTCCAAGTGAGTAGCCAACAGAATGACCCACACAGTCATTATTGTCCCTCTGTTCTCTGCCACGTACATGTCAGAGTCTGGAAACTAGCTCTGCTGCTCTGGGAGAGTCTTGGATCGCAAAGTTGTGATAGGTGGCATGCACGGTGCAGGCTCACTAGAGCCAGTGGACAGGAAAGGGAAAGGTTGCTATCCTCTCCTAAAACAGAGTATCGGAAAAGTTCTTCCAGGTTAAACTTGTAAGGATTTTATTCCTGAAGTATTCCTTTGATAGACTTCTTGAGGATAAAACACTTGATTTTGGGTTGCGTTATGAGTGCTTGGTAGGCTTGTTTATTGTATGAAGTTTCATTGTGGTCTGTTCTGTTCAAGGGCAAAGCTGTTCATTGAACATCACTGCAGAATAGCATAAAATGTGAATATTTATAGCGGTGTCTCTATTGTGATCCATACAAGCTTCTTAAGAATATTCAGTAGTATGCCAAAAATTGATATATGTTCCCTTCAAAGCCACTCAATGTCACAGCTACATTTGGCTGGGAACAGGGCAGGAATAACAAGATCTCTCTGTGTACTAGCACAAGGTATTTGAGGTTTTGAAGTGACGTGTGAACAGTAGGAGATAAAATTTACTGAGGAACTGGGAGAACTTTTTTATGTTTTCTGCTGCTGCATTAGCATTTTGCAACCAGTGTTTGGAGTTCAGGATAGCTGAAAAATGAGGTAAAAGAAGGTGGCCTGCAGTATTATTTGGGCAAGAACACAGCATTTGAAGACATTTGGACTTCGTAGATTAGATGTAAGTTACCACAAAACCTCATGTTACAAGATCAGATAGTAATTGAACAGAAGTGTCTTTGTGCATTGGATAGTTTCAGCTGATGAAAATGTTGGAACTAACTGGGTAATGTTGATCCCAGTTCAAAGCAGGGAAAATAAGTATTATCACAGTTTGCCATAATTAAAAGATTTGTTGTCAGTCTTCTGCCAACAGAGTAAGCCTGGACACAGAACCTATCCAGTAATAAAACCCAAGAATTCTAGCCATGCCTGGTTTCTGTTTGTGGCCAGAATGCTAAGGTCCTAATGTTAAAGTGTGGGAGAATAGAAGACTTTGGTTTGCCATCGCTATCAGTTTTGAACCCTGTCACTTGTATCAGTTAGATGATGTAGTCACTTGTCATCATCTTTTTTGTGTGTATGAACTTGCTAAGTTAGACCCAGTAGCAGATCACTGTGCCGTTTGTTACTATTCTGTATAAATATACGCATTATTATTGCACTGCAGATGCTAAAGGGAAAGTTCACGCTTTCTCTCCCTCTTCGATCCCAGCCAACCACAATGATGAGCTGCGTCTGACCTTTCCCGTGAGAGATGGTGTTGTACTGGAGCCCTTCCGGCTGGAACACAACCTGGCAGTCAGTAACCATGTCTTTCACTTACGGCCAACTGTTCATCAGACGCTGATGTGGAGGTAAGCTCCAACTTGCTGCGAGGAAGTCTTGCACCCAGTGATGGAGGAGTGGCAGGCCAGATGAATGAACCTCATTTAGGTTTACCATGAATTTAATTTCAAAAATTGTGGCCTTGATAGGAAAAATGCCTCTTAAACTCCTCACAGATGCTCTCACCTGTCGCTTTCCAGAGACAACACAGTCTTCCAGACTGCTGGTTAGTTGCTCAGGATCTTGTACGGAGGTTGTTTTTGCAGGTGCAGCAGCTGAGATGGTAAAATGCAGCATCTTAAGCACATTTTCCATTACGCCTGCCTCATTTTCAGTTTCTTGCCGAGCCTGGACCACATACACCCTGACCCTTAATGTCAGAGAAGACTTGTAGCTTCAGCTTTTTTCCCTGTAAGGCTGTCTCCTTCCTGTTGACTGAAATCCACTTGAGACTTCTATTTTCATGGTGTGGAGGGCACGGGCTGGGCAGAGAGGTGTGCTCAGTTCCCTGCCCCAGGAATGGACTCTGGCTCTAAAGCTGAGAATTTATGTGGGGTGCAGGAGTCCTTGCTGCCACAGTGCCCCCCTACCCTGAGGTAGCCTGGGGCTTGGAAGGGAGGGAGATTGCAAGCAGACCATATCCAATAATTAACACCTAACTTTGAGGTCAGTTATTGCTTACTTGCATTTCATTATCGTGGAGTACTCGCAGCAGAGGGAGTTTTGGCAGTTATTTGCCGGTTCTTATTAATAAGTAATCACTACTGGGGATTGTGCTGGCTCATTCAGTAGATTTATAGTGCTGCACTGAGGCATGAGGCTGTTTCTTAATATCTGCTCTTTCTTTCTTCCTTAGCTTACCAAACACATAGCCTTTATTTAAACTTATTTTAATGAAGACTCATAGGTAAACTGTGCTCAGGTCTGCTGTTTTGAAAAGCTTGTTAATAGTGGGAAGAACGGATGGTCCTGTAATGAAGTCATTTCACATTTAACTCGGGGCTGGATGGACTCCAGAAAAATGAATTAGTCACATGTGTGGATGGATTTTGGTTTTATAAAGAATGGTGGAATTGAGCCAATTCTTAATATTTGTCTGCCAGTTAAAATATTCACCAAACCTCTCACATGTACACACATAGCAATAACAACTATTTTTCTCCCCACTGGGAACTTTTTCATGATTACAAGAAACAGAATGATTGGAGGCAGGGAAAATGTCTCCTTGAAGCTAGTTCAGTCTTAGCACTGCTCAGTTATTAGTAGCGTCCCACAGTGGAGACACTGCGTGCTAAGAACGTCAGGGTCTCCTGAGCTCTGGCACCGCTCTGTGACATTCAGCAGGCCTGCTCAGAGTTCCCAGGAACACACTTAATCTGCTTGGTTTTTATGTCAGAGGCACCAAGCCTTGCTTCCCTCCAGGTTTGGGTGACTGCAGTGTGTTCTTGTGAGGTGAGAATCTCCAGTGGCTCTCACAGAGAGAGCTTTCAAAAAATTGTTCATAAAATATTGAAAAAGAAAAAAAAAAAAAAGCCTGGAAAGACTTCATATTAGATAGATTATGTTGAAAGGTCAGGTG
>JAAGAY010148554.1:5721-40243 GCA_011801015.1 Ardeotis arabs
CGCCCCCCGGCTCCCCTCAAACCCCCCTGGTTTTCCCGGAAATGACACCAACGCGACAGGCCCCGCATATGGAAAAAGTTAAATATAAATTACTGCTGAAAGAGGCCTCGCTGAGCGGAGTTAGTTAAAGATGTTTATGGATTCAGAAACACGGGCCTGCATATGTATTTAGGGATGACAAATGTGATTCAATAAGTAAGGAATTTCTCCGTGGGCTGAGGCGGGACCTGCGCCGCGCGGGCGCTGCTCTGGGCTCTCTGGCTTGGCCGCGCCAGCGCCATAAATCCTGCAGACAGGCTCCTTTTTCCTTCCTGGGCAGCTCGGGGTTTATTTTCGGTTTTTTTCCCGGATCAGATCAAGCCGTTGCATCTCCTGCGCTTGGGACGTGACAGCACCGCGCCGTGCCTGGACCCTACGCTTTGGGACGGCTTTGGGAAAACTCGATGGATGCTCCGTGAGGGTCACCGGGGACTGCGCCGTCCACACCACCAGCGGTGCCAGGCACGTCCCCGTCCCAGGCTCCCCGTCCCCCCGGAGAGCCGTGCTCGGCGGAGCAGCCAGGCCCTCCAGGACTGTCAGCGGATGATTAACGACCAACAACCCCGAAACTGCCCCGCTTGCCCATCTGGGTGTTGTTTGACCCGGTGCTGAATGAGTTCAGACATACTTCTGCAAGCTACTGTGCCTGGGCAGCTGGAGCCCAGTGGGGTGGGGGCAGGCGTGTGTCCCCCACCCAAACTGCCCGGTGCTCCACGCTGCCCTCGAGAGTCTCCCTTGAGGTGCACGATGTCAGGACCACAGCAAACTGAGGCAAGAAACCCCGAAACTGAACTGCAGCTGCTGTGGTGTGGGCTAGGCAGGGATGGCGGGTCCCAGGCAGGGATGGCGGGTCCCAGAGTGGGATGCCGGGTCCCAGGCAGGGATGGCGGGTCCCAGAGTGGGATGCCAGGTCCCAGAGTGGGATGCCGGGTCTCAGGCGGGGATGCCAGGTCCCACGCAGGGATGCTGGGTCCCAGAGTGGGATGCTGGCTTTGGGGTGACAAACCCCAGGGAACCTGCGGCAATGGGCAGCGCAGGAGCCGGCCCCTCTGCTCCCCCCCATCCCGCCGCCCCCGTGGGGCTCGCGGGGAAGCGCCTTTCGGGGGGTCAGCGCCCGGCCGGGCTTTTGACCGCCAGCCACATTCCTTTGTCCTGATTTTATTTGTTAGCAGCGTTTGGCCTGGATACAGAGACAGCTAATGAGGGACTGAGTTTATTGCAGTTTGATTTCTCTGTTAAAACAATACAATAAAATAAATGCACTTGGAAATCTGGTATGTGTTTGTACATAGTAGATTTATGGCTCTGGAGGCTTCCAGAGAGACGCAGCCTTTCATTCCCTTCCTTATTGGAACAGATCATGTTGCAGAGTTTAAAGGGCTCTGGAGTTGTGATTTATTTGAAGGAGAAACTAGGGAAATCCAACTGTCTGTTCCCTGGCTCAGATCATCCAGTAACTCCCCAGCCAAGGGGACGGATCTGCACCTCCTCCATGGATTTTTTTTTTTTTTTACTTTTTTTTTCCTCCTGTCGCTTACATTATCCCACTCTAAATATATCACCGAGACAGGGCTGACTCCTGACCTGGGTTTCAGCACCTCGCTGAGGCTTCCCCAGCCCTTCCCGGAATCCCACAAATAAATCACCCTCCTGGAGCCCTTTCCAAGCTCCTCTGCACCGCTGATGGGACGGGACCTGCGCAGGGCTGGGCACTGCCATGATCCAGGGCAGAGACCAAGGCAGAGATCTTGGTTTTATCTCCGAAATCGAGTCCCTGGATCCTTTCGAGGGAGCCCTTTCCCCTCCCTCGCTGCTCTCCTGGGGTTTGCGCAGCCCCGGGGCAGAGGGGAGTGCAGCGGCTGGGATCCAGGTCAGGATTTGTGCCTGAAAGGCTTTTTCATGCGTTTCCTAACCCGCTGGCCCCAGCCTTGTTCCTGCGGCTCAGCCAGACCCACCAATGGGGGGATGATGCTGTTCCTCCTGGATCCCAGCAGCACCGTGCTCCGGGCCAGGGCTGCCACGGCCGCTCCCCTCCCGCCCCCGCGGAGGAAAACTGGGGTTTGCCCCTTTCTGAGGTTTTTTGCAGCCCAAGGACGAAGAACCTGGACGGCTGTTGCGGGGACAACCAGCACATCACCGCAATGGCTCGAAACTCGGTGCTGCCGTGGTGCACCCAGTGCCCCCCCAGTCATCCCAGTGGTTCCCACCAGCAGGATCAGGGTGAGACTGTTCCACCCAGCCTGAAAACGGGCTTTTTTCTAAAGTGTTTGGTATTTGCAGTATTTTTTTCTAAAGCGTTTGGTATTATACTCTCTGCGTTTTGGTACAGAACCCCTCCTGCTTCTCCCTGGTCCCAGGTGCCTCCGGGACATTTGGGAACGACCGGTTTGGATCCTGCCAGCAACATTCTGGCTGTGTCGGCTGGCCCATGGGAAGAGATTTCCCTTCTCCTCCGCCGTGACGTCTGGTACGAAGAAAGGGAAGGAGCCACCGAGGTTTCCAGCCTGGGGGGACCTGGCTCTGGGGGCCGCTCTCCTCCTCCTCCTCCTGCCCCGTCTCAGCTTCTCCAGCCCCTGTTTTTCGCAGGGTATTTTCTCCCCCTGCACACAGACGGGCTCTGTTTGCCGTTAGCTTCCCCTCCCCTGCCCTAGGACCTGATCCGAGTGCTAATTCTCACGCATGTTTTGGGTAAATCTACTTTCTTTCCCAGGATGAATTGTGGTTTCCAAGCGCCATTAATCATTTCCCTTTGGAAAACAGCATCGGGGGGCTGGAAACATTGCTCCTTTATTTACTGGGAGGATGACCTGGCACGCTGGCTCCCGGCCACGGGGCTGGCGTCTGCGGGACGACGCGGAGCGAAGCCTGGGGGTGAGCTCCCCTCCGCTGCGCTGGGACGGGGCCTTCGCTCCCACCGGGACCGTCCTTCCGGAGGTTAGGGGTGAGCAAGAGGATGGAGAGAAAAACACTGCCCAAACACCACGTGTTTTACCCTTTCCCAAGCCCCCGGGAGCTTGTTTGCACCACGAGATGTGTCATGGCGACGGCAGAAACGCAAACCCTCTTCTCCATCTGCCCCAAGCGCCCCTCAAAATGCCTGGGCCATGAAATCAGGACCCTCCGCTTATCGCCCGCCGGCGGGGCGCGGGTGGGCAGGGAGTCAAAGGAAACTTCTCCTGCCCCGACTGCAGCGAGGGTAGAGAGGTGCAGCGAGCACATGTGAGCGGTTTCCTCCTTTCCAGCTCGGAACTGTCAGAGGATGATTAATGGCCAACGCCGCAGAGCTGCCGTGATTGCCAAGTGCTGTATTGTTAGCACTGACATGTAACGAGCCCGGACATACTTTAACACAATTCTGCACCGTAATCTGCAAATAACGTTCGATAGACTTAATTTGTTAAGCATTTCCCCCCTCACAGTCCCTCTCCCCACCTCCTTTCCCTTTCAAAGCTGTGTCAGAGCGGGCAGGGGCCCGGCCGAGCGCCCCGCAGCCCCCCGGCAGCCCCAGCTCTTGCCGGGCATTTCCCTTGCCGGGCTTGGCTGTTCCTTTAGGTTTTCCCTAGGGAACAGCTTTCTCTCTTCTCCCCAGCCAAACAAAAAAAACCCCACAACTTTTAAAGGACATTCAACTCTGTACAAATTCAGTGCCCCGCTGCTGCTGTGCTCTGGTGGGAGCTGCAATAGTTACTGGCAATTTTGGGGCTCTGCCAGTTGACTTTGGGGTTCCCCAGGCAATAAACAGGTCACCACGCCCGCCCGCACCCAGGTGAGGGGCCCCTTGCACCCGGAGCAGCTCCTGGCTCCCAGGTGAAAGCCCCGGCGGAGCCGTGCTGGAGGGTGCTGGGAGCACCCATGGACGATGGGATGGGGACAGGGATGGGATGGAGATGGGGATGGCAATGGGGATGGGATGGAAATGGGGATGGAGACGGGAATGGGGATAGGGCAGGACTGTCAAACAAGAGCTTTCCACCCCACCGCTCCGGCTGCGCACGGAGGTAACCTTAAACGCCAAAGCAGGAGCCGCGGGGACAGAGTTTTTCCACCCCTATTCACAACTGTCAGGCGGTGATTAATGGCCAACAGGCTCGAAATTGCCTTTATTGCCAGCCCGCCATTGTTGCTTGTGACAGCTAATGAGGTTAGACAGACTTTTACACAGCGCTTTACGCCGGTCCCGGCGGAGCAGCCCCACGGGGTTCGGTGCCCCGGGCAGGGGCACCCTCCCCGCTCCCCAGCAGCGACCAAGCCTGGGCACGTCCCGGGGGGTGCCCCCCTGCCAGTCCCGGGTCCATCCCCGCGGGCCGGGGAGAGCAGCGGGCAGGCCAGGACGGCGGCGTGAACCAGAGCGCTCAGAGACCTTCCAACTTGTCTCAATTAACTTCGCCATAAAACCCGCGAGGTATTTTTGTACGGGCTCCGCTGCAGCGGGGAGGAACGGGGCAGGGATGAAAAAGTTTTCAAGTGCCGGAGAGAAGTGGGTGTAATAAACCATTTGTTCATATAAAAATCCCGTGGTGTTAAAAACCAGAGAGCCGTGGCACAGGCACCACCAAACGTTCCTGGCCCCGGGTCCAGAAGTAATGATTTTTTTTGGCTTTTTTTTTTCCTTTTTTTTTTTTCCAGGATTATTACAAATAATATTTACCTTTGTGCTAGTTCACATCTTGATGCTGTTAAACACGTGGCCGCAGCTGGTTTCCCGTTCAGGGTAATGATATAGCGCCGGTGTTATGAGGCAAAACCTCGCCTGCGAGCCAGAACACCCCACATTTAAAAATCTATTACTTTCCAATATTATATGAACGTATTTCGCTTCAGCTCAGAGCAATTTCCTAGTTTACCCTTATTAAACTGAGAGGGGGCCGAGCAGAGGCTCTTGATTTATGAAACACATACTAGATTCATTAAAACCTTTAAAGATTGAATACATTTTATCAAGGCCTTAAATCTGGGCAAGCGCTTTAGAAAAAAAAACCCTAGTACAGGGTGTATTTCATCTCTGGCGCCCTTTTGCGCTTATTTAAGAGCTGTAAAATTTGGATTGACAAATATTGCGGATATTTCATTCCTGATTTCTGAACGGCGCTGAATCCTCCTGACAGGTTGGTTATGTGTAACCCTGGGAGATCTATCGAGTGTAAAGATCGAGTTATTCTCTTTATTGACATTTTATACGTCTCTCCCACGTGTTTTAAGCCCCCTTCACCAATTACAGGGGTGGAAGATTGAGTATGTTTTCGCCTGGCCTGTCACTTTTCCTGTGGTGCCCGCTCTGTCTGCCCAAAAACAAGGCCCACACGGGGAACGGGGAGGGGGGGCTGCGCGGTGGTGGGGAGCGGGAGGCCTGTGGCGTGAGCCGAGGCGTGAGCCAGAGGTCGGTGCAGGGGAGAACCCGCTGAGGGTGCCTCCCTGGGCGCAAGGAGCACCCCGCCACCCTGCTCTCCCCGCATCCCTGGAGCGGGGACCCGGCGGTGCGGGGCCGCGCACCCCCCGACCCCGGGCCCTGCGGGGCGGCCGGCGCGGGCGGGTCTCGAACCGGCGGCACCGCGGCTCCCGCGCCTCCAGCGCCCCCTGGCGGTCCGCCGCGGCGGCGGGAGGGGCGGTCGCGCTGTGATGACGTCAGGGCGGCGCCGGGCCGGGGCGGCTGATCGGGCGGGGAGAGGCCGAGGCGGCGCCGGGCATGGCCCAGCTGGGCGCCATCGCCGTGCTCTCCCTCAGCTTCCTCGCCGCCGCCTTCCTCTCGGCCATCCACAAGATCGAGGAGGGGCACATCGGCGTCTACTACCGGTGAGGCGAGCCCCGCGGCTTCCCCTCCTTCACCCCCGGGCCCGGGCGCGCTCCGCGGCCTCCTCCCCGCCAACCCCCCCGGCCCGGCCGGGCCCCGCAGGCCGCCGCTCACGGCCGCTCTGTTTCCTCCCTTCCGCAGCGGCGGGGCGTTGCTGACCTCCACCAGCGGGCCCGGCTTCCACCTCATGCTGCCCTTCATCACGTCCTACAAGTCAGTGCAGGTGCTGCTGGGCCGCTGCCCGCCGGGAACGGGGCCCTGCCGCGGGGGTGGGTCGGGCTCGGCGGGCTGAGGGCCGCTGCGGTAAAACCCCGGGGCCGGGCGGTGGGGCCGGGCTGGCGGAGCGGGGGGCCGGGCGGCCCGGGCACGGTACCGGGGGAGAGGCGGCTCTCGGGGCTGCACCGCCGGGCTTTGTGCGAGGGACCGCGGGAGGCAGGTTCGGCCCCGTGGTTTCCCCGGGGGGTGCAAGGGGGGGAGGTGGGCAGGAGCCTGCGGCTGTTCCACGTGTTTATAAGCCAGTCTCTTAAGCCTCTTTTCTTAAATCTCTCTTCAGACCACGCTGCAGACCGACGAGGTGAAAAATGTTCCTTGTGGTACCAGGTGAGGTGTTCAGCTCCCTGCCATCCTTCATTCTTCCTAGAAACCTTCAGTTCTTTCCCTTTGTCCCCTCACTGCTTGCTCCAGGGTGCTTGAAAACACATAGTTTTGTTTTCACGCACTGGATTTCCCACCACCACCCCAGCTGAAGTTGCTGGAAGGCTCTGTAATGCCTGGCCCAAGCTGGTGAGCCCTGCTGGGACGGTTGGTGTGCAGCCGTCCTCGGGGTCTGCGCCGAGTTCCCCGAGCCTGAGCCCACCTTTCGCAGTCCAGTGTCTGGAGACAGGCGTAACTGCAGCCAGGAGCCTGGAGCAAGGAGCGGGGCGCTGGGGCTTCGCTGGAGTGCCGCAGCCGTGCTGCCTGGCTGGGCGTGGATGTGGATGTGGATGCGGACGCTAGAGGGGAGTGTCCTCCGCTCAGAGCTGCCCGGCTGCGCACACCTCCAGCAAACGTCATTTTTTTTTAATTTTTCCTTTTCCTTCCTTTTGCAGTGGAGGCGTGATGATTTATTTTGACAGAATTGAGGTGGTGAATTTCCTCATCCAGAGCGCAGGTGAGTTCTTCCCCTGTGGCCCCGCAACTCCTGCCCCCCGGAGCGTGTGAGATGAGGGGAAGAGGCTGTGCTCGGATGTGGAGCTGGGGCGTACCGCGGGTGTTCCCCTCTGTACCTCCTCAAGCCCCATATTTCCTGGGTGCCAACTTTAAACCAGCTCTCCCAGGCGGTTTGTGTGGTTTTTATTTCTTGCATACTTGTTGCGTGCTGCCAGTGGCTTCGCTGCTACCTGAACACCATCCACTGCTGTTATTATTTGTATTGTTACGGCCCCACCGGGCTTTACGCTTCAGTGTGCGAGAGGCAGAGGAGCAGAAAGCGGCCTCTGAGGCCCAAGGGGAATGACCTGTGCAGCCTCTTTTACAAATTCTTTGTTTTTTTTCATGTCCTCTTGGTTCCGCGTGTGGTGTAACTGCGGGGGCTCGTCGCTGGCCTGCTTTGCGCCCTCTGCTTTACCCCAGCTGCAGGATGCCCTTCCCCTGCTCTTTGCAGACACGCAGCCGCTGTATTCTGCAGCTCACAGTCTGATTGTCGTCTTGGCAGACTTGCAGAGAATGTAGGAAGGTTTTGTAGATAATGCAGGGCTGTTACCAGTTAGATGTCCTCCTGTTTCCAGAGCACGTGACAGAATATGGGTTAGGGTGTTGGGAAATGCTGGCAATAAATAAAACTCCCCTGAACGAGCTGTTTGTTTGCGGTGCAGGCTTCTCTCGTGGGTGGATTCCTCGTTCCAGATTGGCACTGTGTCTCTTGCTGCTGTGGCTGAGCCGTAAAGTTCTCACTGCAGGCGCTCAGCCCAGCCCACGACAGCCCTGCGTCCCAGCCGTTAACGCCGGTTTCTTCTCTTGCAGTGTACGACATCGTGAAGAACTACACCGCCGACTACGACAAAGCTCTCATCTTCAACAAGATTCACCACGAGCTGAACCAGTTCTGCAGCGTCCACACGCTGCAGGAGGTCTACATCGAGCTGTTCGGTGAGCTGCCCCGCTGGCCTTTCCCTGCTGGGTTGGTGGCTCCTCGGGTGATGTTTCTGATGGTTTGCGTGGTCTGTTGGTGCAGAACTCACTGCCCCCAACTTTTTTACCTCTTGGTGCGGTATCTGCTCTGTTTGGAGTCAGGATTGTTAGGCAGCTACAGTTATTTTCTCCCTGTTATAGAATCATAGAATCATAGAATGGTTAGGGTTGGAAGGGACCTTCAAAGGTCATCTAGTCCAACCCCCCTGCAAGAAGCAGGGACATCCTCCCCTAGATCAGGTTGCTCAGAGCCCCATCCAGCCTGGCCTTGAATGTTTCCAGGGATGGGGCATCCACCACCTCTCTGGGCAACCTGTTCCAGTGATCCACAACTCTCATGGTGAAAAATTTTTTCCTAATGTCCAATCTAAATCTACCCCCCTCTATTTTAAAACCATTACCCCTAGTCCTATCACAACAGGCCCTACTGAACAGTCTCTCCCCATCTTTCTTGTAGGCCCCCTTGAGGTACTGGAAGACCGCTATCAGGTCTCCCCGGAGCCTCCTCTTCTCCAGGCTGAACAGCCCCAACTCTCTCAGCCTTTCTTCATAGGAGAGGTGCTCCATCCCTCTGATCATCTTTGTGGCCTCCTCTGGACCTTCTGGAGCTGAGTGCTTCAGTATGCTGTAACAAAAAAAATCCAAACCCAAAGCTGCCAGTAGCAGCAGAGGGCTTTAGGGAAAGAAGTGGTAATTCTGCGGCGTTCTTTGTGTGTTTAGCAAACGTGACTCGTTGAATCAGCCGCAGCGTTTGCTACTCCAGATGGAACAGCCGGTCTTCCGCTCGTCGCTGTCACAAAAAGCGCGAGCGAGCGCTCCCCAGCCCGTGGGTTTGATCAGCTTTGTGTCCTGCGCGCTGCTGCGGTGCCTGGGCGCTGAGTGAGCGCTGGAAGGCGGGACTGCTTGGCGAGGGCCCGCTGACCCCCCCTCCTCGCTCCAGGCCGCTGGGAGATGAGGCAGCGCGGATGCTGGGAGAACACACCGCGAGAGCGGTCTGAAGAAAAGCCGTGGTTTCCTGATAGAAGCAGAGCAGTGGCTGCCAGTGCCGAGCGTTCTGTTCGTGGCTTTGGACTGACGAGAAGTCCCTTCCAGCGTTTCGGCGCCACAGCAGCGCTGACCGCGGGCAAGGTGTTGTTGTGAATGATTTTGAACCCCAACCGGACAGAGCTTGTGCCGGCAAGAACAGAGTGTTTGCAGACTCCTGTTCTCTGTTCGTACCGGGCTTTCCAAGAAGCCTGGCTCCCCGCTTTCTGACAGACCTCCGCACACCGGGGCTCGGTTCCCCGCCAGTTCCTTGATGGGACTGCTGGCGGGCGTACGGCGTCTTTGCCGATGGAGTCTCCAGATGTCAGCAGCTGCTGACAACAACTGCTTGAAATGGACTCAAAGCCACTGCTTTGCACAGAGGGAACTTGTATAAACTGCCGCGTAGCTCTTTGTTTGAGCTGAATGTTCTGGCTCAGGCGTTCCGAAGCGGGGCACGGCCCGTTCCAAGCAGGCCTTGTCGTTCTCTGCCCCCACATCTGCGAGCAGGTGCAGGAAACTGATAGCAGCTGTTTCCTGAACTCCTGGCTGAGTCTCGTTATGTGAGTTCCAGATAGCGAAACTGAGACCAAAGCAAATAATCAAGGAGTGTGATGTGATCACTTTCAAGGCCGTTACATTTTTTATTTTCCCTTTGCGCTTCTCAGCAGGCCCCAGCTGGAAACACTGCTATCCTTAGAGCTTTTCACTGAAGGAGGATTTTGGTTTGTATTTCCTTTTGACATTTCTTAGCTATGCTGAGTTAACTGTTACCCATTGAGCCAAACAGACCTTACCAATGATTTTTTTTTTTTTTTTCAGCCTATTAAAATAACTAGTGCAGCCATTTCACATTTCTGCCTTTCCCTTTTCCTTGCCTCCTGCTGGCACAGATGCAGTTCCTAATCAGTCACGATTTAGCCAGACCACGTTACTTCAGGATCTAGTTGGGAGGATACCAGTGGGGAAGTGGGTTATAACTCAGACTCTTTATCGTAAAGGTGCTGCTTCGGGCTCGGAAAGATTCCAAACTGCAGATTACAGGAAACTGGAAAGAGTTTAACTTTATGCCTGCCGCGTTCCTGTAGTCTGTCCCAAGTGTCTGGCGCTGGTCAGTGCTGCTTGATGTGCTGAGAGAGACTGGGGTCAGGGATGGGTTTTCTCAGCCCAGCACTTCTACATCAGGCTGACATTTGTACTTACTTTCCAGGAATAAGAAATCCAAGCCGTTCCAGCTCGTTCTGTACGTGTTGACAGCAAGTTGCCTTGTGGGGCTTTTAGTTAACTTCTTTTTTTTTTTTTTTTTCTCCCCCAATCAGATCAGATTGATGAAAACCTTAAACTGGCCTTGCAGCAAGACCTAACTACGATGGCCCCGGGATTAATTATACAGGTAATCAGGATTCCACTTGGAGATGTCTGAGGTGCAGATCATAAAGAGGGGTAAGGGCTAAAAGGAAATGGGAAGCTGTGAAACTTTTTTAGAAAATTGCTTTATACTGCAGACTTTGTTTAACTTGAGGAACGAGAACGGTATCCTTTCCATCCCCTCGTAGCTCTGATGTGTTGGGTGTCTCTTGGTGTTACTCTGGGTGCTGGTTTGCCCAGGTTGTAATCTCCTCTGGTGTCAGGAGAGCCTTCAGGCCTGCGTTTGCTGTGTGGAGTTTGGAGCTGGTCACAGTTTCTGCAGCACGTGAAAGCCTTGTGTGGCAGAGCGTGCCCTAAGTGTTAGCTCCCCCATCCTCTACAGCCTCGGGGGCCGTTTGGCTTTTGATTGTTGGCTGCTTGCCTATGTTTTCTTCGCTCTCTTTTTCCAGGCAGTTCGAGTTACAAAGCCCAACATCCCCGAAACAATCCGGAGGAATTATGAGCTCATGTAAGTGCTTGAGACTTGCACCTTTGTGTTAGCCAAAGGACTCGGTCATCCAGATTAATGTGTTTTCCCAGCACGCAGCGATCGCAGTGCCCTCTGCCAGGCCTGTTCTCGGCCCCGTGCTGCCGTTCGGAACGGGCCTGGTGAGGCCGCACCAGATGAGCACGTGCCTGTCGCTGCAAGCGGCTGGCAGGTCCCTGCTGAGTTAGGAGGTATTTCTCCACTTTGGACGCCGAGCACAGAGATTACTTGCCCGGGGGCTCCTTCCCCTTGACACCGGCCCGATTTTCAAGAGGCCTCCCAGAGTGCGTGAGTGAGTGACAGGTGGAGAGATTCCAGCACTAATCCTGTTGTTTGACTGGGATGGAGAAGCTGTTGATTCAACAGGCTGGAGACTTGCAAAGCTTTGAAATAACTTTCTTTAATAGCACTTGACATCCTGATCCCTTTGCAATGCTCTGAGCCAGCTGCCTTCTCTTGCACTTGATCGTTCAGAAATGCTTGCATTGTCTGACCGCTCTGCCAACAAAGTCTGGGTAGGCCAGAACAAGATCCCTCTCGTCCATCTTGCTTCCCTAGCATTTCGTACGACCTTTTGGGATTGTGGTAAGTCCCGTGTGGTGTGGTCATGGTAGGCAGAACCCCAAATCAGCTGGTTATCTGTTGCCGTAAATACAGCAGGGTGTGTGTGGAGAGACTTGTTCTTGACTCTAATCTCCCTCCCCTGATAGGGAGCAAGAGCAGAGTATTTTATTTATGTACACACTTTTAAAACTTCTTACTGCATGTACAAAACAGTAAGACAGAAAAGGCTTTAGCATGTAAAATGCGCAGAGCCATTTGGTGATTTCGAAGCTGTGTACTTCCCACTGAAGAGGAATTAGATGTCTGAGGGCAAGGCCTTTACAGGATTTTAATTTCTTTCATTGGTTAAATCATGTCCTCATTAACAGCAGCCAAAAAAAACTTGGATGTGTTTGGTCTGTGCCTCTTGTAGAAGGCGTTATGGCAGCCTGCAGAGAGTAGCAGGGAGTGTTTCACACTGGCTTGACTGAAAAGTCTTCCTACTGTGGAGAGGAGGAAAAGATGCCCTGGTTTAGGAGAGGAGGAAAAGACGCCTTGGTTCAGGAAGAGAGCTCTGTGTGTGCGGGGACGTGCCCTCCCTTTCCTGACTGCTGCCAGCCCTAAACACGTGCTCCAAGGAGGACTGAGCCAACATCCTGGAGGTGTGGGTCACTTCCCTAAGCTCATGTTTTGAAACTGGCTTCTTCTGCCTCACCAGGGAGAGTGAGAAGACAAAGCTGCTGATTGCAGCACAGAAGCAGAAGGTGGTGGAGAAGGAAGCGGAGACAGAAAGGAAGAAAGCGCTCATCGGTCTGTATCTTTGTTTGAAGGCAGTAACTGTAGCGGGGTGTGGTGGGGGAGACAGCAAAAAGAACCCAGGCACTGGGGAGGGACGCACCTGGTTCAGTGCTGGGTGATCTCTGTTTGCTGCTGGTCTGAAATGCTTCCAGAGACACTCAGAGCTTTTTCAGATGGGTCCCAGCTTTGCCCACAAATGCAGACGGATGCCTTCTGAGGGCTGAAAATTCTTCCCACAATTATTTCCACCAGAGGGGGGTGGTGAGGGCTTTCGTGGGTGAAGTCGCTTGTGGCATTAGGAAGCCTGTGTGATGACAACATGGACATGTTCTTTTTCTTTTCAGAGGCAGAAAAAATTGCACAAGTCGCCGAAATAACTTACGGGCAGAAAGTGATGGAAAAGGAAACGGAGAAGCGAATTTCAGAGATTGAAGGTGAGTGGTGAGCTTTCCAATCAGTAAATGTTTTGTGGTGAATTTTATCTAACGATCCTGAAGCAGTTCGCCGTGGAGTTAAGTAGTTCCTGAAGTGTGTGTATGGACTGTGCTCTTCAGCCCCAGCTGACGTTCTCCGGGGTGAAGTTACTGCTCTGAACTCTTTCATTTTAGCCCGTATATGCAGTACCTTACATAATGCAATGCAGTTCTGAATAAATGTGTCTGTCAAGCGCGTTCCAGGGTGTGAAAAGGGGTCTGCATTTCCAGCGCAGAGTTGCAAGGCCTTATTTTCAATTACATTCATTATAGGCCCTGTCAAGCTTTGCAGAAGGCCGCTGAGGAGCCAATTAAGAGTTTTACAGATCAGCAGCTTCTCATTAAGAAGTTGTGTGCAGAAATACAATGGTTTTTATTTCTTATAAATGTATGTCACCGCGTGTCAGGCCTTCAGTTCTACTCTGCGCTGGCGGAGGATTCCCGTCTCCCCCGTTCTTTCTGGTGTCTCTGACTGGGACCACTCATTTTAGCCAGGAGAGAGGGAGTCCTGGGCCAAACCATCCAATTGTTTACGTGATTTTTGAGTGTAGCAGCTCGCAGGACTCCTGCTAGCACAGGTAAACAAATGGTGTATCCAGCTGTGCAGTTCTCAAATCCAGACTGGCGTGTGTTACAGCAGTGTGGCTCCCCGTCCTAGAAGGAATGTCAAGAGATCGAGCTAGCCATGCTCGTCTTCGCCTTAACGTGGTGGCCTGATACCACATCGTTATCACTGGATAGATAAAACGTCAGAAGGAAAAAAGGAGTGCAATAAAGAAAGGGGAAGCGTTTCTTTCCTTAAATGTCTTTGCTAGGAGTCAGGGAATTTCAGTTTCCTGCAGGATTAGACCCTTTACGCAATTGTTGATATTGCAGAGCAGCAGCTCTCCAACATCTGTGCAAGGGGCAGAGCCTGTAAAGGTTAAACTGCCTGTCTTTCCGTGCCAGAATACCCTCAGTATTCCAGAATCCCATCTGGGGAATGGCATTCACAGTCACAGACTTCATCTGTAGAGCACTCTGCTGTGCTGTTCTTGGAGCCCTGTGCGAATGTCGTGGGTAAGCACCGCCTTTGCCGCGGAACAGTTGCTGCATTTTCAGCACGAGAGCTAGCGGCTGGCTGGAGAAGAAAGAGCGTTCTCAGCCCGCGTGACGGGTAGTAATAAAAACCTTATGGTTATAAAATGCTTTGAGGCCTTCAGTTGCAGATGCAATTTACTCATTTAATGCTATCATCCTGCAGCATTTTAGATGGAAATTGAGATCCCATTTCTGGGTTTCCCGTTCTGTTCCCCCTTCCCCTTGTTATATCCCGTACCGTTTAGATGTGGTCCTGGCCGCTTTAAAAAGTTTCCAGCTGCAAGTGGTGCTAACGTGGCTGGAAATAAAAATCTGACCATGAGAGCGTGTGTTTTCTTCCAGATGCTGCATTTCTTGCAAGAGAGAAGGCAAGGGCTGACGCTGAATGCTACACCGCTATGAAAGCGGCCGAGGCTAACAAGGTATGGCTTTTTCCTTGCGCTGTGCTCGGAGCAGGGCTCCTTGCCTTAGGGAGGACAGAAACACTCAGCAGAAGAGCAGCCTGTGTTTATTGTTTGCTTGTGGCGTCTGATTGTTTAAGTCAAAAAGCAAAACAAAGCCGTCTCCTCTCAGAAGAGTTTTCATTGAGACTGAAACAATTAGATCCTTATTTGCAGATTCATTTTCTTCTCTGGACTGATAAGTTTATGTCAGGATGCATGAAATACCTGCTCCTCTCTGGGGACAGCTCTGCTAGATGCTAACGGGGCCGTGACTCCCTCTGCAGATAGGATATCGGTGTCAGCGGTGCCCTTTCACGCTGTTGTAATCAGAAATGTCAGTTCATGCCAATATGCAAGCTGGCAAGCAGGCAAAGCTGGGAGGTCTCTAGAGTGGCAGACAGGCTTGGAGTAAACAAGCGTTCAGGTAGAGAACAAATGGCGCTGATGTTCTGCACAAACTCACTGGTCTGGCAAAGCTTTGGTCCTAACAAAGGAGGAAAAAACAAACCAACGAATGAAAAAAAAAAAACCAAACAAAACCAACAAAAACTCCCTAGAAACAAATAAATTGTATGGATAGGACTGCCAGGCTTGTTATTGCCTACAGCAAGTTCCCAGGGTGTCCCAGCAGGAAGACTTTCTGTTTTGTAAGGGTCAGTGGGAACAGACAGAGGTTTGGGATGTTTGTGCACAAGTTGTGTCCCAGTTATTCCATCCGCTCTGTTATAATGTCGTTATCCTGAACGAATGAGCTCTGCTCTCTGAAACAGACTCGTCAGTCTCCTCTCTGGAAAAAAGCCAGTTGTGTTTTTCTTTCCAGTAGCTTGCGTTGCCAGGGCTTTCAGTGAGTTATGTGCTTTCGAGCATCTCCATCTCTGGTGCGTTTGGATTGAACGTTTCCCCAGCTGCTTCCATCACTTTCTCATTTTGCCGTTTAGTCACTGGGATTTAGAGCTTCACTTAGGGATACTGAAAGAGAGCCTTCTTCTGGGCACTCCGTCTTTTCAGCCGAAGAGGACGAGCATGCCTGCTAGTGTTGTGGAAAAGTAGATGCCTCGCATGCTCATGACAGGAATTTGCTTTTGACTGACTCCAAGCTGTTGGTGATCCGTTTTCTTTTTGTGCAGCTGAAGTTAACTCCCGAGTACTTGCAGCTGATGAAGTACAAGGCTATCGCAGCAAACAGCAAGATATATTTTGGCAAAGATATTCCCAACATGTTCATGGACTACGCGGGAAGCCAGACTAAATTTGCAGAGGGACTGGCAGAAGGAATCCAAGAAGAAGATGGGACAGGAACCAGTGAGGATGGAAAACTACTTCGTAACGTCAACTGAAAAGAAAGATTTCTATTCATTTTATATCAAAAGAAACACGAACTGGCAAGTTCCTTTTCATTTCCCCCTTTCCTATACTGAAAGAGACGAATCGGACTTAATCCTTTCAATCTTTTGTACGACGATTAGACACAAAGACTTTGGTGTTTATGGGGTGTGTTTTCTGGTAACATCTAAGCAGCCAGCTCCAGATACATCCTCTAGATGCACACCTCTGCTTTTGGACACACAGACCAAATCCTTCTGGAGAGGCTAGCTAGGCTATCTGCTCTGCAGCCAGCTTAGGTGGGTACTTAATTTTGGATTGAGGTGGTCTGTAGCAGTTGGGAGTAAAGAAATGTTGAGGTTTTGGAGGGAGGGGAATTGCTGCTACAACTTTTGTTTTTTTTTTTCTTGTTGGAAACTTCAAATACTTTATTTCAAACCCCTTTCAGAAAAAAAGGTGCTAGACTTTTGTACACTACACGAGTCTGCTTGAAAGCCTGGACCGTGTCCAGGTGGCAGTTTACTGCCCGTGGTGCGGGACGCGGGGACATCCAACAGCCCGTGTCTGCGCTCCGGGTCCGTTCCTGGCGCAGGCTGTAGCGAACGCGCGAAAACACCTTTTGCTGAGGCCTGAGCCGCTGTGTTTTGCCTTGGTGGGGCAGCTGAGACCACGCGCGCAGTGAGTTACGCAAGTTCAGCTGCAGTCCTGCAGGTTACCCAGTTTCGGGGGGGGATCTGAGCCTTAGGCCGTGTGTCACAAAGATGGGGGCCCAAACTGTTCGTTTTCTGCATTTTAACACTGGTTTGTTTTCCATTTGTCATATCTGGGGGGGGAAGGGGAGTCTGTGTTCTGAGGCTTTTGCCAGCAGTGAGGTGAGGGGCGTAGGCGTGCTGCTGGAGGCAGTGTCCTGCTGGTGGACAATTGGGCTCGATCTCCAGTGAAACCAGGCTGCGAAGCACGGTACTTGTCGTAGTTAGAAAACTAGGGAGAAAAGAATTTTTGTCTCAGGGAGTCTGACTTTGCAAACAGCCTTGCTGGCGAGTCGCTGCTGGAACGACCCGTCCCACGGTCATTGCATACGTTATCTGCCTCCGCAAGACAACTGGATTTCCGTGCTCACAGCGTCGTATTAGACAGAGGGCATCCAGGTAAACTGAGAGGAGGGGAACCGAGGTACCGCTGGGTTGGGTTTCCTTCTGGACAGATCTTGTGAAAGGAAGAGTTCCTATAGCAAAGGACGCAAAGCATCCTACTGGAAGGTCACAGGGCCAAGAAAAGAATCTCTGGACTGTCCAAAGATTCCCTTTTTCGCTCAGAACAATGCTCTGTAACGAACCTGTCGCTCCAGAAAACCGAATCCTTCATGTACCAGACGCAAAGAGGTGATAGGGTTTTGTTTTACACGCATGCAAAACTTGAAGGGGTGTTAAAGACAAAAGTTCAGGCCTAGAGAGAACTCTTTTTTTTTTCCCTCTCCCTAATCCATCTGCCGCTTGGCAGGAGAGCCTGTTTATTAATTGCTGTTCTAATTTGCCGCCAACATACTAATAGGGGACGGTGCAGTGCAAGTGCTAACTTAGCTGCCAGAGACCAGCCTGTGGCACTTACAGTCCTGTGCCCCGAACGCTTGCTGCCCGCTACGCTTGGTTTCACGCTTCGGTGTTCTAAATGTGCATTAGTCCTGTTAATAAGGCGATCACACTAAGGTAGAAATCTTAATTTCAGCTCCTGGGTCCAGTATTTTGACTTCAGTTTTCTTTTCCCTGTTAGGAGAGTGAGTGTTGAGACTTGAAAATGCAAAGTAAAAGCTGAGCATCGGTTTCTGCTGGAGAAAAGTCCCATCTCCCGCGCGTCTTTTTATTTGTTGGAAAATAGGAGCTAAGGGGAGTTCCATCTCCAGACTTATGCACTAAATTAGACAACACAGCGGTCAAAATAGCATCAGGAGGTAGGCTGTAATATTACTGACCTTCATAAATAGGTCTCTGCGGAAAGATCATGAACAGGGAATAGCAGAAACGTAGGAAGGAGGTAATAGTGCCCAAACCTTTGAGGAGCATCTCATCTGGGATTCCTCTGTGTCCACCTTAGAGATTTCCTGTAGTAATTAAACCCTACTTTCTATCTGAGTGTTTTTCACTAATGAAAAGCCCCAAAAAAGCCAAAGTGGTATCATAAAGTGTGTTTTTGTATGACTTCACAGCAAGACAATAGCTTGGAATTGATGGGTCTTAATGATTTTTTTTAATTGAAAACATTACTGCTAAAGTATTCTTCTACTTTAGTTGAATTGTAATAAGAATAAAAGAGCAAAAGCAAAGTTGAAATCCTGCCAGTCTTCACGAGCCAAAATCCATTGTTGCGTTTTCATTCAGGTCTCTTCATTTTCAGTATGATTTCCTTAATTTTCCAGAGTAGAGCCGTCACTACACGTACGTTTTTGTTCCACCTGCCTCTTTGTTTCGTCCTAATTTCCACAACCCGAAATCTTGAAATGAAGACCTGAATTTTAAACCCACTCTGCGTAAGGAGGAAAATAGAGGTTTGTGGCTCTGCTGATAGCTGAGAACGGCTGGCAGGAGCGCGGTGATGCTTTACCCGTGCAGTCTTTGATCTTCTTATGGACTGAATTAAAAGCCTTTTTATTTTGGTATTTGCTATGACAATAAAATGGCCTTCAATTTTAATATCAGTTTGGTTTTTGGTTTTTTAACGGATAACCTTTGACACAAGTGCAGATATATTTGCAGGGGAAGGTTCGCTGGCGTCACATCAAGGCTGCAGCGTGGAGCCGTGGGGTGCTGCGGCTGGGCGCTGTGCTGGCGGACGCGCGCCCGCGCCGCTGCACGGTGCCGGTTCTCCCTTTCCAGTGTGCGGGAGAGAGGAAAGCTCCGGCAGAAGAAGGAGGGCAGATGCGTCCGTGCTGGCTCAGCAGCCAGCCGAGGAACGCCGCAAGCAGCTTTTGGCCCTGCTGTGCCAACCAGCTTGGTGAAAAATACAGTAACGAGACTTCGGTGGCAAGTATCTAGGATTTGGTAAAGTTTGCAGAAAATCATTGTCATGTTTTACCAGCCAAAGGGCAGGAACCTTCTGGGTGTTTTTAAACAGCTGTGTAAATACTGTCACTGCTCAGAATACGGGGAGGGAGAGCAAGTTCTGCACATTAAGGCCAATGTTTCAGTTAATGGGTTCCAGCTGGCAGTTTCCCGTTCTTTCCATCTGACTCGCCGCGATAAAGGCTGGCGTTGTCCGTGGCGCTGGGGCCCCCGCGGCCTCTCCCGCTGCGGCGCTGGGCGGCTGCTCCTCACGAAGGTGGGAAGAACGTGGCTTTTTGGGGCGAGTTGTGGGTTTTCTCGTTTGAGGAGCGTTTTTTCCTTGGAGCGTGCGAGATAGGCAGGTCAAAACGAGTTCTGCAGTACCGCCGCGATGGGCTGCCCTTGCCTGCTGAGCATCCCCGTTCCGGGCGCGGGGGCCAAGGGTTTCCGCAGCCGCCTGCCTTGTCGTTGAGCGAAGGCCCCTGCCTAGATCCCCCCCTCTCGCCCCGGCCGGCGCAGAGGGGACGCTGGGCGCGGGGGGCAGCGATACGGGGCGCTGACCCCGCTCTCCTTCCTTGCAGCCGGGACCCCCAGCCCTCGCTGCCCCTCGGAGTGGTGTCGGGCCTGCGCCTCCATCCCAGCAGGGCAGGTAGGTGGGTTTGGGTAGCGCCGGGTGGAGCGGGGCAGGGAGTGGGTCCCGTTACGTTGCGGCACGGGTGGGTGCCTGGATTTGTCACCAATTTTGGCTAAAATCCGTGAAAGGCGCGAGGGATGGGAGGGCACAGCAGCGTGCGAGCTGCAGGCAGCCCGGGGCCAGGCGCTGCGGCCCAGCCTTTCCCCTCAGGAGCCCGCGGAGGCTGGCGGGGGTCGGGGAGCGGGGGTCGCCCCGGGCTGGCCCCCAGCCCCGCGGCCGGGCCTCCGCGCCCTCCGCCATGGCGCCCGCCGACCTTCCCAAGATGGCGCCTCCCTCCCCTCGCCACTCCTATTGGTCGGCGGTGCGCGGCGGAGCGATCCCATTGGCCGCGGGGCGCTGGGGGGCGGGGCTGCGCCTGCGCACCGGCGTGTGTGGCGGAAGGCGGCGGGGCCGGCCGGGGATGTGGAGAGCGGGCATGGCCGCCGGGGACGGGCTGGGCCCGGCGCTGCGGGCCGTCACCGAGCAGGTGCAGCAGGCCGCGGCGCGGAGGCCGCAGGTAGGGGCAGCGCGGAGAGCGCCGGGGTCGCGGGGGGAGCAGCCCTTTAGGCCCCGCTCGCCATGGCGGCGGGTCCTCTGTCACCATGGAGACAGCCCACAGAGCCGGGCCCGCCACGGAGGCGGCTGTCTGCTCCCCCCCCGGCAAGAGGGACGGGACTTTCGTCGTCCTTAGAGCCAGGCCCACCACCCTGCACCGGGACTGCCCCCCCATCACCCCCTGACCACCTCCCGTGGCAGCCCCAGGCTGTGGGGTGACCTGAGCTGGGGCTGTGGGGCCTGGCTGGGCACCCCAGGACACTGGGGAGGGCGTGGGGTGGGTTGGAATCTCTCCTGGGCATCCCCCTCACCCTTGGGTGATTCGGCAGGGGCTCCCGGCCGTGCTGCCGCGGCTGGTGGCTGTCAGCAAGACGAAGCCGGCGGAGATGGTGATGGACGCCTACAGCCACGGGCAGCGCAGCTTCGGGGAGAACTACGTGAGTTGGCTGGGCCCCCCGCCTCTGCGAGTGGCACCCCGCGCCCAGGGCAGGCACCGGGCAGCCGGGGGCGCGTGGCCCCGTGCCTGGGGAGCTGGGCTCGGTTATAGCGTCAGGCACCCGGCCTCGCATTTGTGAGGCGCACGCGGGTCCCGGGAGCAGCCCTTCCAGAGAGGTTCTGACAGCGCGGGCATGGCTGGTGTGCTTTTAACAAGAGATTGTCTTCAATTCTCCCAGGTTCAAGAGCTGCTAGAAAAGGCAACAGACTCCAGAGTAAGTACACGGTTCCTTCTGTATCCTCTCTCCTTGTCTAGCTGTGTCCTGAGAGCTGTTCAGCAAAACTCCTGGTTTTTGTTAGGGATTTGGCGACGGAGGCTGTTTGATCCTTGTCTTTTCAGATAAACTGTGGGGTCATTCTTAGCTGTTTGCCTCTGCCCCATTCCCCCTCCTCGCCTTGCTGGCTCCAGAGGACTCTGAATACGTGCGCCTTAGTCATAAAGTGTTTGTCTGAACAGAGCTTTGCCTTTTGTGCGTTCTGCTGTAGGAGGTGCGCAGTGCTCGTTTTTTAAAAATGGTAACGCTCAGTTTGGGGAAAATACCGTTTTATGACTGTTCAGGTACAGAGGAGCTTTGCCTTCCCCGTGCACCTTGTAACGCTCTGCAGCCGCAGCCCTGCTCCTCTCCAGACTGTGAAGCGATCTCGGTGCGCGCCGCAAGCACTGCCTGCGCCGTGTCTTTCAGGGTCAACAAAAGGAGATTGGGTGGCTGGTGTTTTGTTTGCGGGCAAAGTAAGGCTTGAGTACTGTGTGGGGGGAGAGGGAATTGTGTTCAAACCTAACTGTTCCTCTCTGCTTTCAGATTCTGTCCTCCTGTCCGGAGATTAAGTGGCATTTTATTGGCCATCTGCAGAAAAATAACGTCAACAAGTTAATTGGTAAACCTGTTTGATTTTATGAGCAGTGACCCTGTGGGCGATAGTCTTCCAATGTCCAAATAGTAACTCCCCAGCGCCTGTCTCTGTGAGCAAGCGGAGTTGTAGGTAGAAAAATGTAAATTTCTGTGCCAGCAAAATGGTCCTCAGCCTGTGTTTTCTCCCCAGCTGTCCCTAACCTGTTCATGTTGGAAACGGTGGATTCTGTGAAACTGGCAGACAGAGTCAACAGCTCGTGGCAGAAAAAAGGCTCGTCTCAGAAGCTGAAGGTCATGGTGCAGGTTAACACGAGCGGAGAGGACAGTAAGTGGCTTTTTCTGCTGATAACAGGTTTGTCCTGCTTACCTGATAGAAGCGGCCTGAATGGGATGGGTCAGTTTCTGCTCTTCAAGAGTTTCTCTGAGCTGGGATGGAACTTGCTCGTCTGTTGGCTGTGGGGAGGAGAGGTCTCTGGCAGAGCTTGACACGCATCTCCCCGCTTCTTGCCAGGTAAGCACGGCCTTCCTCCCGGAGACACCGCGGCTGCTGTGGAGCACGTCATCAACAAGTGTCCAAGCCTGGAATTTGTGGGGCTGATGACGATCGGCAGCGTCGGGCATGACCTTAGTAAGGGGCCGAATCCTGACTTCCAGGTAAGATTTTCTAGAAGAAAACGTCAGTTGTTGGCTGACAACATACATCTGTCCTAGCCAAAGCAGTACACGGTGCAGCTGTAGGTCTGAGTGTGGATGGGAACACCGTGTTCAGAGTAGCGCAGAGCTCCGGAGCGTCAGTGCTAATGCAGGTGGTGGGCTCATTTCTGCAGAGGCCGGGTGCCCACGTGTGTGTGGTCCCATCCCTTCTCTGAACCTGCAGCCGGGATGTTGGCAGGGGCACCTCGTGCAGCAGTTGCTGTCCTGGATCCTCTGGCCCTGCTTTCGGGTGAGGTTTCAGCCAGCCTTCCTGTGCGCGCTGCGTGCACGGGAGGAAGGGGGTCTGCCTTGCCTGCCACGCTGCTGCGGTAACGGGGTGCCTTCAGAGGACGTGTAGACTTGTGAGTACGTCCCTTGTCAGTAACGCAGCCTGGAATGGGAAATCTCCAGGTGCTGGTGCAGTGCCACACAGCGAGCTTCGGTGGGAAGTGTGGGAACTGCACTTTCTGTAGGAAGGAGGCTTCAAAGAAAGGCAGAAATCGTGATCTGTGAAACTGAGACTGAGCTGTCAAGTGTGTGATCCTCTCTTCTTTCCTGCTCCCTTCTAGATGCTGCTGTCTTTGCGGCAGGAAGTGTGTGAAAAGCTGAATCTCCCTGTGGAGAAGGTGGAGCTGAGCATGGGCATGTCCACAGACTTCCAGCACGCAGTAAGTCTGGCTTCCTTCTGCCACCGCTTCTCTGGGGAACCAAACGTAGCAGCGCCAGCAGTGGGCACCCCAGAGTCCAGCCCGGTGTTATCCAGACAGGCCTCTCAGGCCTCCCCTTGGATGGTGCTGTTCCGTGGAAAACGGCTCTCCTGTTCCTGGGATAGAGTTCTGGAGGTCAAAACAGACCCTAGCTGTCGCCGCGGGGGGCGAGCGCGTGCGGACCATCCCTCTGCGACGCGGCGAGCGGGGAGGTTGGTTGTGGGCTGTGTTGGCAGGCGTCGTGGCGGCTCTGCCCTGAACTCCTCCTTTCTGTCTCTTCCTAGATAGAGGTTGGATCCACAAACGTCAGGATTGGCAGCACCATTTTTGGAGAGCGAGATTATTCCAACAAAGCAGTCCGTGGCAAGGCACCTGCTGAAACTAAAGGCGAAACGGAGACCTTGACAGCGCAGGGTCATTAGATGGGAGGAAAAAAAAAAGAAGTGGCCTCGACAGAGGACAGATGATGGGAGACCTCACTATGCATTCTTACCTCCCTCCGCGCTGGCACCCGATCCTAACGGTGAGAGGGAATTCCTCGTAACACAACAGAGGCTGGAAGTGCCTCCTAATTTATTGTGATTCTAGAGTACCCATAGAAACTGGAAACTTTTATAACCAACAAAGGATGAGAAAATTCGTGGTTGAAAGTGGCTGTAGTGGCTCCTTCAGGGTCGTCACAACAGTGATTTTTGGGTAACTAGGCTGAACAAACTCAATGTTTGTCAGGATGGAGTTGCTAATAAGTAAAATATATCGGCGGCAGTGTTGGTGATTGTATTTTCACTTAGGACTAAATTCTTCATTAAACACGTTATAATCTTGCCAGAGACCTATAAATGTTTCCGCAAATAAGTTTTGCACGTATGAGGGATGCTTAGGTAGAAGCTGTGCTAGAGACACACAGTGACGCTGGAGAGACCGTTCAAATGGACGTGGAGGACGAGTAGCGAGCACGCGAGGATGCGTAAGGAGCACAGGTGCCAGCAGGAGTTCGTGGCGTCACGTTTTGGACGCCGATCGCAGGCATGGGAGCGTCTGTTCGGCTGACGTTCGTGTTTGTTCCTTTCGGGCTGACACTGCTAACCTTTCCCGTCGGTTCCGTGTCTGCTCAGATCTCCTGGGATGCTTTCAGCCTGCCCCCTCCCCTCTTGTGAAGTGCTGTTGGGAGTTATTTTCATCCTGCGTAGTGGCTCTCGATGCTGTAAGTTCTTTTTGGTCAGAACGGGGCTTTTCTGCAAGGTCCTTGCTCCGGTCACTGAACCGTGTGGTGCCCCCCACCCCCTCTACGTCTGTGTGAGGACAATAATACCCGTTTGTCTCGCGGGGCAGCTGTGAGGTTTGCTGGAGGCTTTTTGGGGAAAGTCCTTCAGAAAGCAAAGTGTTATTGTTCCACTGTGTTCTAGGTTACTGGAAAAAAAAAAAAAAATAAAACCCAGTCACCCCTGACAGCGCTTCTAGGCGATGTCTTACTGCCTGCAGCGCTGGCCTGGCCTGCGGCTCTCCGGGCAGGGGGAGCCAGGCCCCTCTCGCTGCGGTCGCTGTTTCATTCCGCTGCGCGCAGCAGCTCCTGCGTTACTTCCTGCGCTGCGGCAGGTCTCTCTTGTAAGCCGTGTTACAGCCACGTTTTTGGGCTTTTGTGTGCTGCTAAGAGGAGGAGACGTCGGCTGCCAGCAGAAACATCCTTCCCAGGCTTTTCCCTGTGCGCGTGGTGAAATCTAGCTGTTGGTTTCCTCTGCCTGCGAACGCTGGAGGTCAGCGGAGAGGGCCAGCTCTGCCACCGCCCCGTCCTCGCTGCGTGGCTCAGACGCACCGCGCAGTCCCAGCTGCCCTCAGCGCTGCGCCGTGGGCTGTTTCCTGGTCCATCAATAACGAGTGGTGAATTTTAATACCAGCTGTGCCAACCATAAAGCTATTAAAGATGTTATTTTTATGTTCCAGCCGTGTGAATAAATGCCCTGAGCTGTCGCTGAAGCCGTTTCCCTGACCTGGAGCCGCTGTTGAGGGGGACTCGCTTGTCTGGGGATGGGGGAGGAGGGTGGTTTGACAGACGGCTGAGCTGGCAGAGGAGGTGAAGCTTGCTTTGATCAGAACGGGAAAGAAAAAATAGCTGCAGAGTCCGGGGAGGTGTGAGGAGGTGTGAGCAGTTTCGGGGGAAGCCCTCTGGGTGGCACTGCTCCCCAGGGCTGGCTCCGCGCTCCGGGCAGCGAGCACGGCTGCCCGGCTGCCTGCGGGCGGGTACGGACCCCCAAAAATAACGGTGTTTTCCATCCGACAGCTGGAGTGAGGCCCTTCCTCTGCCCCCTCTCTCTGCCCCGAGTTTCAGCAGCGGGCTCTGGCCGCAGATCCCCGCGTTTGCAGATTTCACAGCGCTAAAGCTTTTCGTTTATCTTGCAGAGTGAAGGCCGGGCGCCCGCTCCGGCTGAACCTGGCTCCAGCCTGCAAAGGCTGCGCTGTCCCTGCCGTGTGTGTCTGCTGCTTGTGAAATACTGGCTGGAGCTCCCCAGAGCGAGCGAGGAACAAAAACGATCTGCCACCTGAGCTCACAGCGCCAGCCCAGCCCCGGAGCCGCGGCTCCGGCCTGCGGGGTGACCAGGGACCCCCTGCTCTGCTCACCTCTTGCTGCCGGCCCTTTCCCACCAGCCTGCGGCCCCGAAGCCGGCTGCGCTGCCGCGGATCGTGCTGCTCAAGCGCAGAGCAGCGGGGCGCGTTTGTGTTGAGCGCTGTCTTGCGTTGTGGCTCACGTACCCCCTCGCTTTTCCTCTCTCAGGCGTTTTGTGCTTGTTTCCTGAGTTGAAACTGGATGCTGGCCAAGCTTAATGAAGTAGTAAACGGTGTAAACTGGGAGGTGAGTGTGCACGGGTGGCTGTGGGGCAGGGCAGGGCTCGTCCTGGCTTCCGCGCCCCGCAGCTCTGGCTCGGCACAGCGGTGTTTTAGGATCAGACGGGCTCATGAAAGCGTGTGGTCTTCTGCTTTTCTGATCTGCCTGCGCCCTGCCTGCTAAAACGTTTAGGGCTCCCTCAGCTTCGGTGGTGGCCTCCTGCGTGAGGCCGTGGCCGAGCTGTGTGCGTCTCGGTGATTCTGGGGCTGCTCTCGGCTGCGGGACGCCTCTCTGCTCCAGCCGGGCTGTGTCCGGGCGGCACAGGTGGCCTGCGGGGAGCGGCCGGGGTGCTGCGCCTGAGCAGCGGCGCCGGCTGCAGCTGCGGTGGCCGGTGTTGGGCTGTGACGAGGCGCTGGAGAGGAGCGCAGCATGAACTCCTGCTCCCCTCCTCTGCAGCTGTTTCTCTCGCCCATCTTGCTTCCAACTGGCTTTTTTCTTCTGACGGCATCGTGGCCGAGAGTTCTGCCGTGCTCCTGCAGCCCAGCCGCCCCGAAGGCGGTGCAGTGGGAAGTGCCCCCCGGCGCCTTCTCTTCCTCCTCGAGGCACCCACCCCGAGCCCGAGCCGGGAGGGTGCGGAGCCATGGTGTCAGTGACTCCGGACACCTGTCCGGGGGGAAGCGGGGTGCGGACCACCCACTCCTTCCGCAGAGGTCACCCGGCAGATGGTAACTGTTGGTCACTGGAGTGCAGCCAAGGAGCTGGAGATGAAAGGCTCCCTGGCCTCTTAATGAACCACTCCCCAGCCAGGCACCTCGGCCCCCTGCACCACAGGCTTTATTTACAGCTATTAAAAGCCCTCGGCCGGTTTGTTGAAGCAGCAGCGCTCTGGCTGCCCGCTCCTCGGGGCAGTGTCGCTGTCACTGTTTGCCTTGGAGGAACGCGTCCAGCAGACAAAGTCTTGTTTTGCGGCCAGGGGGACGTCTCCCCCCTCGTGACTTGCAGCCCTTGCTGCCGGCCCACGGCGCAGGCGCCGTCACCTCCCGGAGCAAAGGCACTGGGATTCCCAGCAGTGCCCTGAGGTGACACTGGTCCCGTTGGATGGGGGGCTGGCTGGCTGACCCCCCCAGAACCATCCTGGCACCTGGAGCAGGACTTCACGTGTGCTATGGAGGAAAAACTCTTCCCAGGCGGTTGGGGAGCAGCTGTGGGCAGACTTTAAAATGACTAAAACTGGCGATTATGCTGCTGATGTGCTGCCCCTGTCCCTTTTGTGGCTGCTGGGGAGGTGGGCTGGCTGTCCAACACCATCCTCATCCTCGGGGAAGCGCCGGTGCCGGAGCAGCAGCCCCTCTGTTAGAGGCACTCTCTGAAGCCGCGGAGCTCCGCAGGCTCCGGTTACCCGTTCGGTGAGCATCCAGGCATCGTCCGCTCCCTTCCTCCGCGCGGCCAGGCGTGATTTATTTTTTATCAGATGTCCGTTGAGTTGCGAAGCATCTGGAGCCGAGCTCGGCCTCCCTGCCGAATCGCGGTGTGAGCTGGGCGTGCGATGCAGGCGGCAGATGTGCGGGAAGGCGGTGGGGTGCCGAGCCCTGCTCTGCGGGTGGGGAGGGCTCGGAGGGGCACGAAAGCACCCGCTCCCCGACGTGCGGCACTCGGTGGTGCCCAGCACCGTGCCATCTGCGGGTAGGCGCAGGGGGCTTGGCTTCCAGGAGAAAACCAAGAGATTTGGGCCAGTTCCCTGCTCTGCCTCAGGCTCCTGCTGAGGCCGGGGGTGCTGCAGGCAGGTGAGACCCCGGGGGCGGCCGGGAGCAGCTCCGAGGCAGAGCCCGCTGCAGCCCTTCAAAGTGGAAATCGTGTTTATTTCTGGAATATCGGGTTTCCGGCAGGAAGGCCGGCAACTGCCAAGGTTTTTATTGGATCCCAGTGAAAGGAATTTAGAGAGTCCTGCGCTTGTTGTCTTTCCCTGCGCCTGCAGTGGTTAAGGAGCGTTTTTACCTTTGAATGGGAGCGAGAGGCAGGGGGATTTGGCATCCGGCAGCAGCACGTCCCTGGTGATGGAGTTTCAAACAGGTTGCCTTGTCTCCGGAGCAGGAGGGATCAGGAGGGGTCGGGGCTGGGAAAGCACAGAGAGGGGCTTGGAAGTAGTTGAAAGAACCCGAACCCCGTTGGGCTCGAAGCACGTGGGAAGTGTTGCTTGAGCTCCTCTCATCGTGGCCGGGCTGGGGCTGAGTATTTCACATTTGTTACTAGTTTGGACAAGGTTTTGACTGTTCTTGGAGGTAATTTTATAGGGGATTGAAATTCTGAAGACCACGTACAGTGGCTTGATTGCTTCAATGTGTCGTGGAGACAACTCCAGAGCTCTGATCGCCCCTGGATGCTGCCAGCACTGACCAACCTCCTCCGAGGCCCGAGATCCCTGCCAAACCCCGCTCCTGTCCACGCATGGGGAGCTCTTGGCTTAAGCTGGGGTTGCCCTGGGCTCCTTCCAGCCCGGCCGTGGAGCCGCTGTCCTGCGGAAGGGGAAGATGAGGGGCAGCAGCTATGGTTTGGATCAGCGTCAGAGCCGGTTTTGGTAGGAGCAGGAGCGTGAGAAGCTCCTGGCTCTCCCCGCAGAGGAGAAGCGAAGCGGGCCGTTAGGGCGATGCGGAATAACCCAGGGGTGCGAGTCCTGGCTCCGCTTGAGCTCCCTGCAGCCGCTCCCCGCTGCAGGGCTGGGCCGTTCCCTCGGGGACGCGGCACTGAAATTGTGTGTCTTACTCCCGACTCTCGCGCTGATGGGCACAGCAGTGAGCGGTGCTGCACGGTGGCTCCTAGGGTCCTTGCAAGCCCTGGAGTTCTTGGAGACGAGGATTTATTGATTTAGGGCTTGATCCAGCGAAAGAAGGTGGCTGAGCCCTGTGCACTGCAGCATTTCGGGCTCGTGTCCCTGGTTGGTGCTGGGCTGGGTGTGCTGTGAGTGCCCGGTGTCTAACTCAGACATCAGACAAGCTGTCTCTTCTCTGCGCTGGGGGGGACACCTGGGGAGAGCAGTAGGCTCTGGCCTGCAGCCTCATCTTCTCCAGAAGGAGGGAAACCACTCTTGCTTTCTGCAGCTTTCAAAGCGGGAGGTACAGCTCACCATTTTGGGTTTGGGGAGGGGTTTCGTACTGCGCGGATCCTCGCAGGATCTCTGAGCGGATACTGGACACAAGCGGTTTCCTGTTTCAGCTGCGGGATCTGGGACCAGCATCCTGCAGCGCTGAGCACGGGAGGGTGATTTCTGCAGTGGAAATTTTGCTCAGTGGAAAAAAGAAGAAAAAAAAAAAAAAAATGTGGGTATGCTGTTGATTGTTGGTTTTTTACTAACAAGCATGATGCCGGTCTCCAGGGCTCTGGCATCCCACGGCTGATGCCCCAGGGCCAGGGGATGGGTGGTCTGCAGAGGGTGGCACTGGCCACAGAAGACCCCTCGTGACTGCAGTCCTTGTTGGGAGGCAGCGAGCGCCTGGACAGGGCTGAGCGTGGCCAGGGAAGGGCTGGAGGAACCAGGCAGCCGCTGGCCGAGCGGCTGTGGAGCGGAGCAGGAGCAGGGCTGCACAGCCAATTTCTCTTCCCCTCCAGGAACTGTTGCTCCGGGAGAGAAACCGCATTCCCAGAGCCCTCGCTTGTCCTCCTTCCGCGCCCCTCTTCCTCCGCTCCCTGGTGCAGGGTCCCAGAGACTTCGTCGCCTGCTTTTGATCCCTTTGGATTTGAAGCTGCAGCGAGCTGTGGCCTCGGAGGAGCCGGGGGCCGGGGGCCGTGGGAAGGGAAATATTGAACTTAAAAACAGCGAAGCAAACAGGGCCGGCGAGAAGCGAAGGGTTTTCACTGTGGCGCGGAGGCCGGGAGAGGACAGAGCCGCGGGCCCACGCAGCGAGCTGTGAGATTTGCGTGGGGGGTCCCTGCTTGGCGCGGGGTCCCGGCAGGCGTGGGAGCCCCCAGGTACAGGAGGGCTGGCGGGGCCGTGTGCGTGGCACTGCGCCCCGTCCTCGTCGCGGCCGGGATGCCACGGCCACGCACCGCACCGCGGCCATCCGGACCACGCGGGGCCGGAGCCCCTCGCCCTGCGGGAGCTGGTCCCGCGGGAGCCCACGGAGCTCCAGCCTCTCCCTTCCACGCAGCCTCCGGCTCACGGAGGGGGGGGGACGACACTGCATCGCCCTCCCACGCGGGGCGGGGGGCGAGCCCCTGCCCGGGGCGGGGCCGGGGGAGGCGCCAGGGCCGGCGGCGGAGCGGGGGAGGCGGCGCCGCCGGAGCCGCCCCGGGGAGCGGGGCGGCGGCGGGCGCGGAGCCGGAGCCGGAGCCCGGAGCCCCGGGGCCGGGGCCATGCGGCGGGCGGCGGCGCTGGTGCTGCTGGCGGCGGCGCTGAGCGGCGGGGGGGCGGCGCGGAGCTGCCCCGCGCAGAGCCTGGGCTGCAAGTGCTCGGCCGAGCGGCCCAAAGCGCCCGGCGGCCCCGGCCCGCCCCGCCGGAGGGTGGTCTGCAGCGGCGGGGGGCTCCCGGCCGCGCCCGAGCCGCGCCTGCTGCCCGACGGCACCGCCACGCTGTAAGTACCGCGCCCCCGGCCCCAGCATCACCCCCCGGGCATCGCTCCCCGGCTCCCCCATTGCCCCCCGGCCCCGGCGTCGCCCCCTGGGCATCGCCCCCTGCCCTGGCATCGCCCCCCGGGCATCGCCTCCCGTCTCCCCCATCGCCCCCGACCCCGGGCATCACCCCTCGGCCCCGATATCGCCCCCCAGCCCCAGCTTCGCCCCCCGGGCTGCTCCGGCCGGGCATCCGCTGTGCTGGAGCGACTTGAGAGGGCTGGGATCCCACGCGTGGGTGGCGCTGAGCCCGCTGCGGGGCGGGGGGGTGGCTGGAGCAGCGCGCGGTGGGGGGACCCCCGCATCCCCCTACGCCGGCAGGACCGGGGTCCGCGCTCCCACGAGTGGGCAGGTGCTGGCGGGGGACAGGGGAGACGGGGGCAGACCCCGCGGTGCCGGGGAGCGCAGCGCAAACCGTTACTTCTGCCGCTTGTTTTTTTTCCCGGAATAAGTGAATCCGTGCCCGAAGCGTTGCTCGGTTGCGCGTAGCTGCTCAGATCGCGTTACAGCGGGGTGCTGCGGCTGTGGGGTAACGGAAAGGGCCCCGCGCTCCCCACGGCGCGGCGGCGGCTCCAGTTTGGTTTAAAGCGTGGACGTGAGCTGGGAATCCAGGAAACGGGCTCCTTCTCCACGCTTCCCTCCGCAGCGCTCGCTGCCCGGGCGCTGGGAGAGGATGTTTGTGTTTGAAAGCGAGGGCTCTTACGGGAAATCTTTGCTGAGAAGAGATCGGGGCAGTCGGGGGGTTTCGGGTTCGTGCAAAGGGGCTGAAGCTGCCGCTCGCTTCCCGAAAGCTTCCCAAAAGTTTCCCCACACCCTGGGTGCCGGGAAGGGTCGGGGTTTCGGCCGACGCTGGCAGCCAGCGCGCCTGCTCGCTGTGGCAGCGGATTGCAGAGTTTATTTATAACTCCGGAGGAGACGTTTGAATTAAAGTCGGGTTTGGAGGGCAGGGCCGCAGCGCCGTTGCTGGAGGGAGCGTCGCTTTCGCCCCCAGTGTCGTCCCACGAGGGTGGCCGTGCCCGCCTGCCCACGCCAGGCCCCGGCTCTGCACCCTCTGCTCCTCGGACGGGTCTGGATGCTGCGCAGGACGGGGGCAGCGCGGGGCTGGGGTGGGGGTGCCGCGCTCCCCGTCCCGTCTGCTCTCACGTGCTTGAACCTGCTCAGCCACGCGTCCGCTCGCCCGCCAGAATCCCTGCCACTTGTAAATCCCTGTCACTCTCGGTCCCCGTGTGCTGTGCCGCTGCCACGCAGGGGCTTCGTTTTGGAGTGGTGATGCCCACTTTGTGAAAATGGGGTGGCTGCCCAGGGAACCAGCTGATGCCGCCACCCTGCCCGGCTGTCGCGCACGTGGGGCACGTCGTGGCACGTTGTGGCACATTGTGGCACGTGCCTGCATGGAGTGGGTGCCGCGAGCAGGGTCTGAAGCGCAGCAGTGGTTATAAAAGCGTCGATCATCCTGGAGCAGCAGCGCCCGTGGGTGTCCTGGGCTTCCCTCGGCGGGGGACGCCGGGAGGCTGCAGGGCCGATGGAAGCTGGGCTCTCCGGTCGCGCTCTCCCCGCAGAGCTCTCGTGCAGGGTGGGCTCTGCTCTTCGTTTCTTTCCTCCTACAGCCCTTTTGTATACATCAGCCCCTTGCAAATACCCACGGGGACTTCCGAGTCCTCTGTCCATCTGTACTGGGAAAAGCATCCCATCAGTTGTTTGCTCTGGTGCTTTCTCCGGTGCGAGCGCGTGTAACCGCGGTGCTGAGCCCCAGTGCTGGCGGAGCGGCCGAGCGGGCTGTGCCGGGTGGGCCAGGGGGATTTGGAGCCGTCCGTGCCGGGGCCGGCTCCCTCGGAGGGGCCGGGGTGACCGCGCAGAGGCATTAGGGCATTACACGATCCCACTAAAACGTGACACGAAACCTACAGGCGTAGGCAGAAACCTACAAATATGCGGTGACCCTGGGCTCTGCTCTCGCGCAGTAAACATGATTTATTCCAAACCCTTTCCAGATGGAACAATCAAAACCAGAGGCTCCAGCTTTGGGAGTGTCTTCTGGAGCTGCTGCGGTGCGGGCAGGGAGCGGAGGAGGCAGCGGGGCCCGGGCACGTGGCAAGGGCTGCATGTGCCTCGGGGGACGCCTCGCTGCGGACAGCCAAATTCGGAGCCCCGTGGGTGAGCAGGGCTCCTGTGCGTGCCCAGGGGGTGCTCAGGTCCCGTCCGTGCCCCAGGGGTGCTCAGCATCGGTGTTGCCCCCGTCGCAGGAAACCTGGGGTGTGTTCTGTGCACGGAACAGCGGAGCCCTGTTCCAGTCTTCGTCCGGCCTGGCCTGGAAGCAGGCGTGCGTTAGCGCTAACGAGCAGGGCTGATGCTGAGCGTAGGGAGAGGCTGCTGACGCGGGGTTGCTGCTGTCCCAGCCACAGCTCCAGCCGCCCGGGCGATGGCCAGGGACACGCGGGCGGCTGGAGGAGGTCGGGTGCCGGAAGGAGGTCTGCACCCTGCGCATCCCTCACCCCTGCTCTCATTTGGTTCTTTCCCACACTCTCAGTTTACTTCTTTATTTATCTTTAATTATTAGGCCTGCGCCGAGGAATCCAAGGCCGCCTCCGCGGCGGCTGCTCCCTATTTACCCCCTGTGCCTGAGAAGCGCTTGCTGGCACTGCAGCCTGTGGCCGAGCGGGGCAGGGGACGAGGGACGAGGGATGCCTGTGGCCCTGGGGACCAGCCCGGCAGCCAGCGCTGGGCTTGGCCGCGGCGTCCCGGGGCACGTGGCGGTTTCTCACGATGAGCTGTCTACTGAGTGGAACTGTAGCTCCTTTTCCCTTCCCTCGGCCCCTTGTGGGGATCGCGGCTTCGGGAGAGGGTGAGCCGGGGCCGAGGCAGCGTCCGCAGGTGTGGAGCTGCAGATGCTGCCTGGTGTGAGCGAGCCGCGGTGGCGGGGAGCAGACCCGGCGTGGCCGAGGGTGCTGGGAACCAGTGACCCTGCTCCGTCCTGGCAGTGGGCGCGATGCCCCTCGAGCTGCGGGACAGTGGCAGGATGCGCCCCTGGGACAGCCCGATCCCACAGGACAGGGAGATGGGGTGCTTTGGTTCTTGCCTAAATGCTCAGCGCTGTCCCGGCAGTGTCCCGCCAGCCTTTGGTCCCCCCCAGGAAGCTCGTGCTGCGGGGAGACCCGCGGCCGTGGGTGCAGGGCGGGCTGCGGTGGGCAGAAGCGCTGCCTTCACCAGGGAGCCGGCACAGGAACACACGTGGGGTCCGGCGAGCGGGACGATGCTCACAGGGGTGCGACATCCCCGTGCAGCCCCAGTAGACGTGACAAGGCCCGTGCTCTCTACTCCCACCCCGTTTTACACCTAGGGGCCAACTCTTTCCCCAGCCCGTCGCAGGGGGGAAGGAGGGCTGCCAGCCCTCAGGGACTGGGTTGTCACCCCTTTTTGACGCGGCAGAACTTGCGCCGATGCAGCCCGGGGCACGAGACCGCGGTCTCCCCGTGGCTTGGGGCTGGGGGATCGGGCCCCTCTAAGGACGTCCATCCGGCGCGGCCGCGAGGTGCCGGGGCTCCGCGGTCGGGCATTAACAAGGCTTTAATTCCCTCCCCCTCCAGCTGACCCCCGTGCTAATCACCTAATGGAAAAAGCACCGTATCCCTAACGAGACCCAGAGAGCCGCGCCGGCCGCGGCCAGCCCCGCTGTCACACGGGCGGGAGCCCAAACCTCTTCCAGATGTGGAATCCCAGCCCAGGCCTCATTTATGCGCACAGCTTGATTGCGCTGAAATTACAGATTGTCTGCAGGGAATCGAGGGCTTTGACTTATGACCAATTTCCAGTTCTGCCTGAACTCCTCTCTCCGAGGCCGGTTTGTCCTGGGCCCTGCAGATGGCTTCTTTCTCGAACATTTTTTGGTTTTTATCTGTTATTTATTGGGCCGCGGCTCCGGCAGGTTTGGTTTTCCCGGGGGCTGCGGGTCGCAGCGCTGCCCGGTGCGTCGGAGCATCCCGGTCCTGCCGCCCCACGCCGGCTCTGGAGCTCGCGCCCTCTTTCCGGATTTTTTCTGCTGGTTTTTCCTGTGCGAACAAAAGCCGAGGGCTGGAACAATAATTTTCGCCGTCCGAAATAGCCCGGCGTGACGCGAGGCTGGAGGCAACGCCCCGGGCACGTCGTGGGGAGGGGAGGAGCCCCCCGAGCGCCCAAACCACACGGGGAGCGGGTGGCCCCACCCGTGTCAGGGGGTCTACGGCCCCATTGGGTTGGGATTGCGGGGTCCCCTCCCGGGGTGCTGCCGCCTTCCCAGTGCCGGAGCCCTCGGCACCCCTCGCCAGCCCCGGGGCCCCTCTTTTCCTCAAATCCTGCCGCAGAGCAGCGAGCTGGGCTCGGGGCGCAGGCTGCGCCGTATCTGCTGCCAGCATATGCTTTGAATTAACGCTCTCGGAGAGCAAAGCAGCGCCGCCTCCCCGCCCCCAGTGCGGCCCCCCCTTTTTCACCTCCGCGCGCTGCCCGCGCCGTTCCCCCGCGCCCGGGCCGGGGAGCCACCATCG
>JAAGAY010148554.1:58164-72364 GCA_011801015.1 Ardeotis arabs
CCTTGAGGATGAGGAGTTTCGAGCAGAGCCGGCCACGAGGAAGGGATGAGGCCCTTTTGAAACGTCCCTTTCAGAAAAAAAAAGGCAAAGGGAGCACAAGAATGGATTTAAGGTATTTTTATTTTAGTGTTCCATGAAACCCAGAGGCATTTAAAAACAAATAGGTACCCAGGCTAAAAGCAGACAGTATAAACAGGGAAAAATACATTCAGATCCTTCAATAATAAAACAACACATGTGATTCGTAAAGCCCTTGAATTCAAGGTGAAGCACCTTGCTGGACATAAAATGCCAGTCCCCGTACGCCAAAGAAAGGCTTTACCCAGTATTGCCAATAAAAGACTGAGGTACAAGGGTTGTGCGATGCTTCCACGGCCACGGAAGTCGAAGCGTGGCTGGTGCGGCACCGTGACTCCGCAGCAGCGCCCGTGCAACCACCGGAGAGAACAACCCCGGGGGCAAAAACCAGGCACAACCCGGGGTTGTCCTCAAAAGACACGGCTCAACAGACTGGCAAAAAAGGCTGCCAGGAGGGGATACTGCTCCGAGCGCGCGTTACCGCGTCGTTTCTGTGGAAGCAGCTTCAGGATGCACTTTCCTGCCAACAGGAATGTATCTTATCCAAGCTTCAGAAAATCGGCGCTCCAGAAGCATCGCACGCAGCGCCGCAGTGCCTTCAGCAGCCAGCGGCTCAGCAGTGCCCACACTGTGTGGAAGTGAGAAAAAGCAAGAGCCCAGTCTTGCCACTCACACGTCCAGTTACAACTACCGATAATACACTTTTTTTTTTGAACCTTTAAGCCACCGTTCAAAGGCACAACCGGTTCTTCTGACTCTCTGACCTAGAGCATCAGAAAGCTGTGGAATAAACCCTAAAAGACAAGTTATCAGTGAGGTACAGGCAACTGTATTTCCCAATAAATTCCAGAGACCCACCGAAGCACAAGGAGGAAACAAATCAATCCTTCATTTTCCTCACTATTTCAGGGCACAAGAAGTAGCAGCAGTTTTCAGTAAGGCAAACCAGTACCACTCAAAATGAAAACCACCAGCCAAGAGCTGAAGATGCCGCGAAGAGCGTCTGTGTTTCAGACCCTTCGTTCACCGAAGGGAGCACAGCAGGAAAGAAATGACCCCTTCGCTGAAGGCATCTGCCCAAAGAAAAATAAAATCAGAAAAAAGTACCTGAAGTCTTAGGAGACTCTTAACAATTAAGGCTTGTTTCAGCTCACGGAGAGCTCTGTCGGAAAAGCTCCAGACTTTGGAAGTTAGTCCGTTTACAGTAATAAAAATGTAATTAACAGCACTTTCTGAATTTTCCAATAAAAGTATACATCTCTAGGCAAATATATTAAACTACTCTCCACTACAAAAATACAGCATTTGAGAAGTCTCCAGCAGTTCAGTGTTTTATGAAAATAGTAAGCAGGCTACTGACAGGTTGCTAGTCGATCCAGCTGGTCTAGCCCCACAATAAAGTGCTTTGCTGTAGAAAAACTGAGTCAGAAACCCACCCCTTTCGAGTGACCCAGCAGACCTTTCAGCTTCCAAAGGTAGGAGCCTTTGCTTCGGTCCCCTGCTATCCAAACTTCTGGTATTTCAACTTTCCTCTAGGCTTTTAATGGTCTTTTGCAACCCTGAAAAATCCCAGAGCTGCACAGAGGCATGTGATTTTTTTGATCTTTGACAACAACTTGCCAGATAAAACGTCCCATTTAGTTTTCCAGTGGAGGAAGCCCGTTGTGGAGGCTGCTCGCCGCGCTATGCTGTCATCTGCTGCCCAGCGAGATGGGGGGGAGCAGAGCCCTGTCTCTACGGAGCTGCAAAGCAGGCACGCACGAAGGAAGCAGACAGAGGTACCGATTGCCCAGCAAAACCAGCACTCTTCCTCAGCTACGTAAAATCTTCATTCCATTCCACACATCTCGTCACAAAGAACACCAAATAACATTTGAACACCAGCTCAAATCGCCAGGGGAGGGCGATTCGGTTCCTCCCTTGGCTGCGGGGAATGCACGAACGAAGGCATTGTAAGGCTGACCACCTCTGAAGGTTGATCCAAGGTAAGCCCCAGCTCCAAAATCCAGGGTATTTAAACTCAATAAACTGCCATGGAGTAAAAGGAAAACTGTCACAGCACTCCCACACAGCACGAGACAGGGGCCACACGCGCGTACCGAGAGATCCACACCTGTTTGAGGCCACAGAGCAGAATCCAGGCGTAGTTTTGCCTCCCTTGTTCAAACGACCTTCGGACCAGGAATTTGAAGTCTGCAGGAGAACAGCTTCTGATTTACAACCTCAGTGTTTCCTTTCCCACAGAACCTGTGACCCTTCTCCCTGGAGAACTGCTTTGAAGCCATGTGTACCTTCTGAGACTAACTAAGCTTTGCTTCTTCCTTTCCAATCCAAGGTTTAACTCGCATTCGACTTTCAGGGCATCCATCACTTTTACAACACAGCCCACGCAGCCCTGGTTTGAAGTACACATCTCTGGACTTCTCCAGCGCAGCTGTTAATATTTTTTTTTTTAAAGAAATCAAATCCTCAAGCTCTACTGTACAAGATTTTATATTGCACTACAACTTAAGAAAAGGAAAGAAGAGTAATTGATCTATCAAAGCTGCTACAAAACAAAACCATGAAAAAAAAATCTTCCTAAAGGATCATCAGTGCCTTGCTGGCAAGCAAAACACATCAAAAACCCTTCACCCTTCCTTCTGCCGTGAGCCTTTCGATCAGATGCCTGAACAAATCTTCCCACATAACGGAAAGAAATTGAAAAATAAATACAGTAACTTGACTCCGTGAACAAGACGTGATGTAACTACTAACCAAACCGAGAGTTGCTCAAGGCAGAAACAGGAAAGAGGTCACTGTCTGTGGGCAGCACAACCGGTACCACCCACTTCACATCGTCTCCCTACTAATCCAACTCCACCGGCGGGAACTCCGTCCTTTGTTCAACCAGCGTCCCGCCAGCTTTCACATCTTCCCAGCTTTTTTGTTTCCCGACGTTGAAACACGAAGGATGTTTGGGGTTTCCTCCATGACTCTGACAAGCAAGTTATCAATGTAGTCTTCAAGCTCGCGCACCTGGAGATCCCTCTTGGAAATGGTATCCTTCTGTTTCAAGACCAGCTGGATCAGCTCATCGTGCGTCAGCTGAGCATAAGCATAGGCAGGGTCTGCGGGATCGTATTTCTAGAGAGAGAGAAGAAAGGCAGGGTCGTTACAGACACACGGGCATTTCAAAACGGCAACGCAACGATACCTGGAAGCTTCCCCCCGTGTCCGACAGAGCCAACGCCAGCCGGCTCCAAGAGGGACCCGCCGCTGGCCAAGGCCGAGCCCATCAGTGACAGCGGTAACGCCTCTGCGATAACAGTTTTAAAAAGGTGGGAAAAAAAAAAAACCAACAAAAAAACAACCCTGCAAGGGCAACCGCAGTGGGAAGGAGGAGTCTCGCGTGAGAGGGACGCCACGCTGGAGCAGGGGAAGAGTGTGAGGAGTCCCCACCCGAGGAGGAAGGAGACAACGTGTGACAAACTGACTGCAACCCCCACTCCCCGTCCCCTCTGTGCGGCTCAGGTAGAGAAATCAGGAGTAAAGTTAAGCCCAGGAAGAAGGGAGGGGTGAGGGGAGGATGTCTTAAGATTTGGTTTTATTCCTCATTATCCTACTCTGGTTTAATTTGTAATAAATTAATTTCCCCAAGTCAAGTTTGTTTTGCCTGTGACAGTGAATAATCCCTCCCTGTCCTCATCCCGACCACGAGTAAACCTGGTCTGGAAAAACTCATACAAACACTGTCTACTCATGCACTTCCAGATGCAGAACAGCTTTTTGAAACTGGAAAAGAAGTGAGCAACCGCCTCAGAGTAAGTGCGTGCTGCTTACGGCACAGAAACACAGTGCACAGAGCTCAGGCGATCTCCAGATCAGCAGGCAGGCTCAGCGCGAGACGGACGTCATGGACGGTACCAGGCCACCGGTTTTAGCGCAAAACCTTTTCAGAATGTCAGTTCTGTAATCCAACCCTGCTGCAATTCACGCTGAAAGGATGTCGTGCTGACTCCAGGCAGCAGCCCGCCCAGCTTAGCTGAGACGTACGGAGGTTACAGCCGTGCACCACCAACCACCGTCGTTCACAGACGAGCAGTGGGACAGCTGTTGTTTAAAACGCACCAGAGGCTAGGAGAGCCAAATTCGGGTTAAACAGCAAGAAACACCCACCTAGGCACCTGGCATTCCCTCCTGCTGTAGTTACCACTGTGAAAACACATCGCAGAACAGCTGCTCTGAAAAACCTGCTTTTCACCCTTCAGCAAGCTGAAGCAGCTTCTGCAATCCCTCCGGCTTCGTTCTCAGACGCAGAGCCAGAGCCCCGGCCCAGGCTCCTCGGTCGCAGGGAGCGCTCCTCAGACTGCACCAAGCATCGCTCCTCACGTGGAATCAGAGCACCACACCAGAATGCTAATCACAAGTTTTCAGCTCATTCAAAACAGCAACATGTCAGTCTGAGTCATTTAACTCGCATTCCCCTCTTCTCCCCTTACACCAGAAGGAGGCACTACAGTTATTTTGGTACTTTTAATTTTCCCAAAACCCCTTACAGACACTAACAGCACCCAGAGTGTTTCCCTGCTGACCCACAGACGCTTCCAGCCATTCTGATCAACACGGCTCTCCAGCAACCTCTCACTCCTGGAGGTCTCTTTTGAGGCCAAGATTATGCAAAAAACTCCTTTAAATCTGAGGGATTATGCAGCCTGCACAGCCACGCTTTTAGGAAGCAGTCATGCTTTGACGGCAGGCGCCTGCTCCCTCAATCTGGGCAGGATGTTAAGGCAACGGCCACCCTGAGGTTACTTCTCCCACCTTCTCGGCTTTGAGAGCCACGAAATTATTCCAGGGTGAACAGGAGCTGCAGGGACTAACTGCACCTAATAACCACTGCTCCGTGTCTGCCCAGGGTGTACGAGCCTGGGCAAACCACGGCGAGTACAGGAACTCTGTCCAATTCACTGCTTAAGCTCTGATTGAAAGCGTCACTGCCCTCCATACCTTCACGTTCACCTCAAGCAGCTTTTCATTCATCGTGCTGATGACATTCAGGTTTTTACTTTGAGGCTTGCCTGCCATGGCGTTCATCGGCTTCACAGGATGGAGTCTGCAACACAAAACCAGGCTCACGTTATCCAGGCAGTACACGTAACACCAGCGCTACACAGATCTTCAGCCTTAAAAACAAATGCAGCAAGAAATTGGGGAGAAACCCTGCCCTCCTCTCTCCACTGTTCGGGCAGACAAGGCATTTTTGTCCAAGCTACACACTTTTTAAAGTTTACTCCAGTTCTCTTTCTACTGTCTCTATTGACTGAAGGCATCGGAGGTGAAGGAGCAGTAACAAGGGAAGTCCATCCCGAATGGAATGCCACAAAAGAAAGGCCAGGTCAGTCTGCAGGAGCAGGCAGTACGCAGGCAGGTACTCTGATCCCTCACACGCTGCTGTTTGAGCCGGGCTTTCCTAACAGGAGCACGTTTGTGGTTACTGCAACATAGAAAAAACTTCTACTATCCCAGGACAAGCACGAGTTACACCTTTTCCAACCTGAACTTGTCACAAGCTCCCAGAAAGCACTATCTTTATTTGCTCGAGCAGGATTCATACTGCCAATTTTAGCAGAGGAAAAAAATTTAACTTGTATCTCAGCAAGCGCCGCCCCAGAAGCGTCCCAGGCCCTGGAGGGAGTTCTGCAGATAAAGCTCTGAGGGCTGGCAGCTCAGCAGCTCTGCTCTGCGGACAGCCGTGCCCCGGCAGGCAGCGGGAGCTGCGGATAGCTCCGGCAAGCAGCCACGCGTTCCTGGGGGAGAGAGGCTTCAGCTGCACCGCTTGCTGCGACTGGAGCCTCAGGAGCACAGCTTGGGCAGGAAATGAAGCATCCCAGTTTATCAGGCTTCCAGTGACCAACCTCCCATTTCTGAAAAACAGGTGAACTGCAGTCCATTTCCCCAGTTTGATGAAACGACCCTATTTCTTAAACGGCGACCAGGTTTCCCTAACATTTTTCCTAGGAGGTAGCACTGTGATGAACGGCAGGCCCCTCGAGCGCTCTGGGTGATCCTTAGCAGCCGTACGGATTTATCTGGTGCCATCAACGACCCTGCGCTGGCACGACAGCATCCAGGCCCCGCAAACCCGTGGGCTGGAGGAAGTTAAGGCCGTACGCCGCCAGGCCACTGCAAAGCACAGTAAATCCCTGCGGCTGGAGGGACAGAGCTGCGCTCCCAGGAAGAAAACGCAAAGCTCCCATCAGCACTGAGACACCTTCTGCGTAGCTCCCACGTTCTCTCACCTGTGCTTCGGAGACACGGTTTCACCTCTCTGCTGAGTTTGGTTAGGGTATGTTTCAGAGGGTGAAACCCATGCCTGAAGAAGCTTCTTCTTGCCAGAATTTCCTGCTTTATCTGCGAAGCCCTCGGCTGTTGGCTTTTTCGGAGACTCTGCTCTACGACTTGGGGTGTCAGAGGGGAGAGAACGAGAGGAAGAGTAGGGCTGGGAAGGACTTGACAGGGAGGAAGAGGAAACAGAAGGCTCAAAGAAGTCAGACACTGCACGCTCCTCAACACCTGCACTTATTTTCAGTTCTTGTTTCTCAAAATTACTATCGCACTCCCTGGAACGAGACGTCATGCCTACGCCTGAGTCGGCTCCGTGGTTACTGACAGCGTGAACATCTACTCTGGCAGGTAGCACGGGTGGTTTGCTCGGCTGACCAGCACCAAGAACACTTCCTCTTCCTCCTCCTCCTCCTGCAGCGGCCAGGGTTACTTGGGCTGCAGCAGAACTGTCAGAGAGCTCCTTCAGTTCTTCGTGCAACGGCAATAAATCTAGCGACTGCTTTCCAGTCTCTGAAACGTTTTTCTCACCCGCAGTGACACTACAGTTCTCCTGACAGTCACCCAGCAGCTCGTCATCGGAGCCTCCCTCCGGAATAACTGGAAGACCAGCCAGTTTCGAACCACGGTCCCCGGTAAAGGGAACGGCAGGCTTTAGATTTGTAAAACAGTCAAATAAATAGTCGTCACCTTCCTTTTTTAAATGCCCGTGACTGCTGTCATCTCTGAGCGTCACTGGTGCAGCGACAGTCTCTAATGAGCCACTCTGGGGGAGGCACCCGCGAGCATCCGAGGATTTACCATTAGGTAACGTGAGCCCCGGTGAAGATTTTACACCGTCGCCTGAAGAAGGCACATCACCGCTTAACTCACCAGCCTGAGACGCCGGCGGGCACTGCCTCAGCGTTAAAGACAGCCGTGGTGCCGGCTTTGGCGCGACAAGCACCTCGCTGCCAGCCCTCCCTACACCGGCTTCCCGCGGGGACAGGGAGGAAGCTCCCAAGGCAGGTTTGGCAGATCCTGCTTGAGAAAACGAGTCATTTTTATCAAGAGTTCCTTGGAGCTCTAATGCGGGTGCATGTTCCTCTCTCCTCTTTTCACCAGGGATCTCCTGCTTCTCGTACAGCTCACTCTCAGAGGACCGTGGCTGCTCAGCACCGACCTCTGGCAAGAGGCTACTACCACCCTTGGAGAGAGACGCAAAGCACTCGCTGTCCTTTGGGCAGGGGTGAGTATTCACACCGCCTGCTCCCACACCACCCCGAACAGCGGCCTCGCTGTTTCGGATGGGATGTGTGCTGTCACTGGAGAGTTTTGATGACGGGTAGCGCCCTGCTTCCAGTCCACGAGCAAACCCTGCTTGCTCTCCTGTTGCCTCTGAATCCGTAAGCGACATCTCACTGAAATCAGAGCCCTGCTTTTCACCCAAATCCTCATCACCTGACGTAACACCCTCCGGTTCATCAAGGAAAAAGGACACCGATCTCCTGTTGCCTCGCTTACATCTTTCCAAGGAAGTCTCAACCTGAAGCTGGGGAGAACCGCACTGCTTCTTTGGAGCCAGACCAGGGTTGTCAGAAAGGGCGCCGACAGCGTTTGACGCAGCTTGGACATTAGGAGCTAAAGCCACATCTGAGGAGCTCGCCGAAGCATCGCCACCAGAGCCTTTCAGCTCAGCAAGGTGCTCTGCTGAGGAACAGTCTTCACCGCACGGAAGGCAGAAAGGGGAAGAACCAGCAACAGCGTCGAAACCCGGTGCATCCACGCCCCGCCCGAGCTTGGATAGAAAGGGATTGTTGTCGTTAAAATGACAATCAGAGGGGAGAGAAGGTGCGAGCGGGCGAGAGAGACCCCGGGCAGCCGCATCGTATCAGAACCGCGGCCCCATGAGCACTGCCCCCATTCAGAAGCAAAAGGATTATTACCACCAGCAGAAACCTGCCCAGGAAGAGGCGTTTTGGAAACAGAGGCTGCAGTGTGATGGGATGAAGGGAAACGAGCAACGCCTTCGGGATCCAGGGCTGCGGATGCCCCGCCCCACTCGGGAGTGAAGGGGTTCTTGCCACTTAAAAGCTCTGCAGCAAAAGGAGGAGGAGATGCAAGAGATGCAGGAGAACTAGTAGTGGTTTCAGAGTCTGGCACTTGGACTTTTTGTCCCATTTTAGAAATAAAAGGGTTATTGTCACTACTGATACGGTGTACAGACAGAAAAGCAGGAAGGGAATCGGGTGCAAGAGTAGGAAGCGTGGCTTTGGTCTCCTCCTCTGAAGACACGCCCAGTCTGCAAAAAGGGACAAAAAACTCGCATGTCACACGAGACAGGAACAGACAAGCTTTAGCACCAGACTCCAACTTCTAACAAAGGAGATGAGTTATACTTTTAGGAGACGTACTTAAACATGCCTTTACAGAGCACTCCGTTTATGTCAGAACACTTCTGCTGCAGAGCCGGCACAGGTCACAGTCGTGGCCGCTTTTAGGCACTACCTCACCTCGTGCACCCCAAGCAGTGTTATTAGTACGTGAGGCACTTCATACGCAGGCATTTAAATACGAGAGGCACTGAGAATAAGGAGTTAGAGACAGACACAAAGGCAGCCTTATTAGTAGGACACATAAACATAAAAGCACACACACAGCAAGGTTTTTAAACTACACATATGAAGGATAAAGGAGCAGAATTTCCGAAAAAGCCTTGTGGCCAAATGTCCTTCATGCCGCTGTGAACGATGCCAAAAGCAGAAGGGCTCCAAGATTAACACTTCTGAAGACCACAGCCAAACACAGAAGAGAAAACTGCAGATGTTAGAACTGCTGTTTCAGCCCCTGGGTACGTTCAAGCCACACAGCTCAGAAAAAATGTTAGATTTGCAAAAAGACCCAGCGAGAAGTCACCCCTACAGTACCTGCAGAGATGCCTGCCCTCAGAACCACCATTTCAGCACCGCTTTAGAGGAACATCCCTGCATCGATCTCTTTTTCACACCGAGAAGGAACTCAGAATTCCTGTCTGTTCCCAAACAGCCCAACGGTCAGCTTCAAAGCGCCCGGCACACCGCAGAGCGGCGTGTCTGCCGCAGGCAGGACGCCTCGCTGAGCAGCGCTGCTCTGCGGCAGGAAGCGGCCCGGATAAAGCCCGCCACCGCCGCTGCGCACCGCTATTTCTGGCAGCCCGCGAAGCAAACACCACCGACCTGGGCTTGACAGCTTTGGTCCTGGCCGGTGCGGCAGGTTTCTGCTCTTCCTCAAAAGGGTTGAGCGGCTGCTTATTTGCCAAGATGTCTTCTGCACGGTGACCGTCTTCTGAAGGATTCCCTCTGCTTAAATCTGCCGGAAGGTCAAGATGCTTGGCCTCCTGTTCGCTCTCCTCTTCTGGAATTTTGTTTTCCTCATCCTGCAGGGTCCTGTCCGGAATATTCTCAGCATCAATGGTCTTCACTGCTTCCTTCTTCCCTGTGACCAGAGACAGCAAGGTAGGCTTTTTGTGGTCCGATTTCTTGGTCTCTTTAATAACCTCGACAGCTGGAGGAACGCTGGTTTCCAGGTACTCTTCACTGCTAAGCAATTTGTATGACGGCAGAGTCATAGATTTAAAGGTCTCCAAGGACGCAGACCCAGAGAAATTATGACTAGGAGATGTTCTTCCCGTCTCTTCAGGTCCTCTGGTAGGTCTGGAAGACAGGTTCTCTTCGGAAGCAAAGAGCTGTGTCCTCCTGAAGTTGTGAGGAGAGGGGGAAGAGGCCGGAGTGTTGTCCTTCGTCGTGCTCTCTTCCATATAGACATGGCTGCCATTGATACACAGACTGGACTTGGAAACGGGATCATTTTTGGATTTAAGGCCGCTGAATAAAAAGTGCCCCTCTTTCTTGGCGTGGCTAGTGGTTCCTTGGTTTAGTTGCCTGCTGTCCAAAGTTGCTGATTTCTGAGATTTAAATACAGGAGAAGGAGAGGACTTCTCTTCCAAGGCACTTCCAAAGGCTTCTGGAAAAAATAAATGAGGAGAAATTCAAGATGCGAGAACATCCTTTCCTGTGACACTCCCTACTGACAGCCTCAGTGCTTCAGTCATTAATGGATCGCAAGGGTGACTTTACCGGCCACTTCCAAACCTTCTGGGGCCTCCACCGCTGCCAGCCCCCAGCGCACCACATCGCACGCACCGTTCAGCGACCTGAAACCACCACAGGTCATTACTGGGAAGCTGCACGGCCAACACCTACAGACACCGCTCGCGCAGCCCCGCAGTTTCTACGCTCTCAGTGTCCAACGTCCTACGTGCACGCCCACCACCGTGGACAGAAGTAGCCTGCTACGGGGTCGTTTGATAAGAAGAACTGGACTAGCAGTTTAAAAAGCGTGAAAGGCAAAGCTTTGAAGAAAGGCCCTGCGCCAGTCGGTGCCCATACTCACTTTCTGAGGTTGGAGAGGTCTCGGACTCCTCGTCGTCCCACTGTGGCTGGAAGTCGCTGGGCCGAAGCCGAACCCTCGCAGCGGAGGGCTGCTGCGTTGGTAGGACTGACATGGACTGGGAGAGGGAAGTCTTCTGCAGGCCAGGTTTGGAAAACAGGGTTTTGAACTTTGATTTCTTCTTTTCCTTCTCAATTGACTCATCTTCGCTGTCAGCAGGGGAGTGAGTCGTGCTGGGAATGATCGCCGATGCCGTGTCGGAAAGGCCGCTGCTCCTCTTCCCCTTGAGCTTGTCTTTGAGCTTGCCAAAAGGAGAGCGGGACTTGTCTTTCACAGACAGATCAAACATACTGGCTGTCATGTTGCTCCTCATAAACTGGATATCCACCTCGATCTCCCCTCTCTCCTTCTCTTTCTTCCCCGGTTTGGAGCGAAGCTTGTACCACCTGCAGAAACAAGGAGAGTTCTTTTACAAACAGGTAATTCAGAACAACAGAGGGTGTTTATGTTTTAAAAAGCAAATAAGCCTACAGCGCAGAAACAAAGAAAAGCCTTTAATCTCACAACCACATCATAATCACACGGCCCCAGGTGCCAAGGAAAACACTTCTTATTGTAAACAGAAAGTTATTAGCAAAATTTGTTTTAAAACCCAGACCAGGAAGGGTTAAAAAAAAAAAGAGACACAAGATGGAATTCCTGTATTTCAGCTGAGCCGCTCTCTTCTGTGCTTTTATCTGGCCTCCCGAAAGAAATCCGCAGAGGCCAAGACTTTGAAGTGGGTGCGAAAGCAGCAGCCTCAGAGAGCCGAAACTGGTACCAGAAAGCTTGCACGCGCACCCCACGCCCTCATACCTTTCATTCCAGCTCCTTTTCAGCTGCTATCTTAATGCCTCTTAAGCTAAGAAACCTCTAATCAACGCGAGGAGAGCCAAACCAAGCATTACAGAGCGCCTGGGGATTTCCACTCGCCTCCACCGGCTCCTGACCGGCGCGCACCAGGAAGGACGCCGGTTACAGGCAGAACCTTGTCCCTTTTCTGAAACGCAGCTCCGGAACGTCCGGCACTGTGTATCAAGTGAATGCTCAGGGCATCCTAACCGGCAGAACCACCATCGCACGCACTCAATTAATTACCACTCAAAAACACTCCAACCACGTTAGGGCAGCACGGAAAGTTATCAGCACCGCGCGCCAATGGTTTTTTTATCTATCGCTAGAGCCACAGGCTTCCCGACTCCGCAGAACCGATAGCAAAGGCTGCCTGGAAAACGCCGGCTTCTTCCCCCTCACCGGCTGGAACGGGAACACGAAGGCAGCGAACAGAGCATGCAAATCTGCCTCTCCGTCAGACCTGCACTCCGCTCCTCTGGAGGTGCACCGGAAGCAACGAAAGAACGGGAAAAGGCAATTTGCTTCAGAGAAAATGCAAAACTAACGAGCATTAGCTGAGGGAGATGAATTCAGAAATCTGCTCCAGAGAAACGCTTCGGAGGGAAATGAAAGCACGAGCACCGCGCTAAGTCAGACGTTCAGACCTGAAGCTACGAGACGCCAGCAGCAGGGAAGGAGACGTTTGGCTTCGTCAGGTCCCTGAAGCCGCGGTCCCGCTGCGGCAGCGGCAGCGCAAATCCCCAGCCTCTAAACGCAAGCCAGCCCCGGGCACTTTTGTTCTGCGCCGCGTGATTTCTAGGAGCATCCTGCATTTGTACAGCGCCGCAGCAATTCGTGCTGCGCGCGCTGCGCCCCGGGGAAAGAGCAGGCCCTGCTCGGACACCATCCAAAACACAAACTCCCTGTTCAGCGAAAGGCACTGAAACACGGCCACGGCTTGGAGCAGCACGCGCAGCGGCCGGAGTAAACAACATACTGACAACCTCCCCCCAAAAATGACAAACTATCAAACCTCATTAATTTCATTTATTACGTTAGTGTGCACCTGCCAGTCAACGTGCATTTATTTTCCAAATAAAACCAGGTAGACATCGCCACGGCAGCTAGGCGATGACTGAAGAAACAGGCTTCAACCAGAAAAGCAAGGGCTGGGGGGACGACACGGATTGGAAATATTGGAAGTTTTCCCAGGAGTATTGAAGTTTTTGGGGTTTTTTTCCTCCTTCTATTTTCCTTTGGCCCAGAGACAAAGAAGCCAGGCGGGAGGACCGGCGACGCTCGCCTGGCAGGGCTGACTCCCTGAGCTCTGCTGACAGAGGGGACACCGGGCTCCGCAGCGTAAACACATCAGCGCCTGACACAACCCTAACGACAGCCACCGCGTAATTACGGCTTCAGAAGCGGCGATGGCTTTGTCGAGAAACACGGCTTCGGCCAAGCTGGCCTTAATTCCTGGGTCTGCTCAGGTGAGCAAGAGGAAGGTGACTCACCGGCTACCGAAAGCCCCATTACAAGGCTGCTGACACCCAGTAAAACCCTCCCAGTACCCGCCCCGGGGATTTCGGCACCCCAGCCCAGTGTTTGTGTTCACAGGAGCACGTATGACACAGAGCTGGCACTCGGCGTGGAAGGAAAAATCTCCCGGCTCGGTGTCCCGCTGGCAACAGGGGAGCCAGCGCGCGCAACGCCGAATTATCCGCGCGTGCACGCGCTCGGGCTCTGCGAGGTGTTTATTAAAAAAAAACACATCAGAGCTGTCACGGCCCGCGTTCATCCACCGCCTTCGCAAACACACTCAGTCCCTCGGGTCAGCCCGGCCGGCCCCGGAGCGCGCCGGCAGCGCTCGCACGTCAATATTTAAAACTCGACGCCAAGCACGAGGCGGCACCGGCTGGAAAAGCACCGGCTGCGCTTCCCCGGGCCGGCCCGGCAGCCACAGGTGCCAGGAGCCCCCCCGGCCTCTTCCAGGGGGCAGGCACCCCCGAGCCATGGGGGGTGACCCACACCAGGAGGGACCCTGCCCCCAGGGGTCACCCCATGGGCCCTCACGGGGCTTCGGGGGTCCCTGTGGGGCAGAGAGGACCCTCACCAGTTCCCCCCCACTCCTGTGGGGCACAGGGACATCCCACGGGACACAGGGGTCCCCCAGCAGAACCCCACACCCCTGTGGGGCACAGAGGTTTCCTTTGGGAACATGGGCACCTCACGGGGAACTGGGGTCCCCCACCAGAACCCCAGGCCCCCGTGGGGAACAGAGACTCCCACATCCCTCCCCCCGACCTCCGTGGGGCACAGAGGGGGACCCCCATCCTTCTGCTGGACCCCCGTGGGGCACAGAAGGGACCCCCCGGGACACAGAGCCCCTCTCATTTCTCTCCCTGGTTCCCGTGGGGCTCAGAGCCACCGCCCCACATCCCTCTCCTGGCCCCCCCAAACCTCTCCCGGCCCCCCCCCGGGACACAGAGCCCCCACATCCTTCTCCCGGACCCCCGTGGGG
>JAAGAY010148555.1:0-32259 GCA_011801015.1 Ardeotis arabs
GGGGGGGGGGGTGGAGAATGGGCGGCACCACCGCGCCGCAGCGGCGGGGGAGGGGGCGGTGCTCGGCGGGGAGAGCCCAGCCGCAGCGGGGGTGAGCGCCGAGGCGGCCGCGGGCGTCGCCGCCAGCAGCGGCCCCAGCCCGGCCGGCAGCGCCGCCGCGACCCCGCCAGCAGGTAAAGCCCCATCGTGGCGGCGGTGCTTCCCGCCGGGGCGCTGGCCGCGAGTGGAGGGGGCCCGCCGGGGCGCCGCCCCTGAGGCGGTGGAGGGGTGAGGGGCGCGGTCCCGCCTCGGCGGGTTGCGGGCGCCGGGGTTCGCCCGGAGCTGCCGGGCCCGGCGGGGGTGGGCGGCATCGCCGGCTTCTCGTCCGGTTCCCCTCCGCCGACCCGGAGCGCGGGCACGGCGCGGCGCCGCGCCCAGCCTCCGCCGGGAAGGGTGGTGCCGGGGCAGGGCCTGGCATCCGCGGCGCCGCGGCCTCGGGAGGGCTCCCCGGAGGTGGTGCCGGGGGGGGGCGGAAGGGAGGGAGAGGCTCGTCCCCGGGCTGAGGGGCGAGCAGCGGGGCGGGCTGCGGCCCGGCTCGGCCGCAGGGAGCCCGCGGGACCCGCAGCCCCGCTGCTGCCAGGTGTGAGAGCAGCCGTGGGTGTGGGCGGCGGAGAGATCGTCTTGCGGCCAAGGTGCCCCTTCTCGCCTGGGCCGTACCCCCTTACCGGGGCGGGGGGTCGGGGACAGACCTGGCGCTGAAAATAATGGGGTTACGGATGCGGGTGGCACGTCGTCTTGTGCACAGGGGTGTCTGAAGTACTCCTGCCATCCCAACAGCCTGGCAATTCCCATTTAGAAATCTGTACTGTTGGCAGCAACAGGCAGTTTCCAGGTTTATGGAATATGTACGGAAACTTATCTTCTTTTTTTTTTTTTTTTAATTTCTGTGCCTATCTAGAACTTGTTTGGGTTTCAGCATTCCAGAAATTTGTCTTGTGGCAAGGGGCTCTAACTTAAAGTACATTGCTTGAGTGTTGTGGCAAGGGTGAGTCTGAAGGTACTCCCCGTCTTTAGGAAAATTGCAGAGTCATTAGATGCTTTTTATGTCATACGTCATACTTTGTAGGAATTGCTAGCTTCCACATCCAGATTTTCTCTGAAAAATCTGTTGTTTTTTTTTTTTTTTTTAATTTGCACTTATTGTTGAGGTTATCAATTTCTTTAATTTTTAGTTTGTTCTCAGTTGGAAATTGTGAAAAGCATCCAAATGGCTTATATCTGTAAATAACAAGTTCAGTTTATGCTGTAACGTTATCTGAACTCACATGAAATAAGCCTTCGATTGGATTCCTCCTATTAACATGCCTATTCCCAAACAGTGTAATTATCTTTTATTAGACTGATTATTGTAGCTTGGAAAATATATTCTTTTCCAGGCTGATTTTCAGTTCTGAAATAGGAGCATGGTAAGTCTCAAAGCTAAGTATGAGTTGAGGAAAAAAAAAAACCGCTTATAGTTTAATTTTATTATATATAATCAATTTCTGAAACAACAGAGTATTAGCTGTTCTCTGCTAGGTAGAGAGTGTTAGGAAAGGAAGGGGAAAGAATGGCAAAATGGTCTACAGAGAGGAGGCAGGTAACCAGTCTATAAACCCCCCTATAAAAGCATTGAGAGAGACGAAAACTGTAGTTTTCTGAGTCCAGTGGGTTTTATGTATTCAGTGGAGTTCTGTGTTCTAGTTTGGTGTCTGCTTTGAAGAATGTTTTGTCCATTTTCTGCTGAGAATCTGAACCGAGAGATCAGAGCGATAACTCTGTGAGAAGCGCTTCCCTGGTGGTAGCTGGGTGCTCGTTCTCTTTCGCCAGTTGTCAGCGTAAGCTGCTTCTGGTTCGCAGGGGTTGCCGTGCTTCACCTACGGAGTTAACTGAGCAAGAGCATTTCATGCGCTTTCCAGAATTTCATATACTTACCTAAGTATGAATAGAGGATCCAGAGATTTTTGGTAGTTCTTGTGGGGAGCCAGTGTCTGTAGGGGTTGTAGTGGGAATATCGGGGGACGTGAACCTGCAAAGTCATTCGAGTGTGCAGAGAAAAACCTAAAACTGCTCTCTGACTTGCAGTGGAAATACTGGAAGTGATGTTAAAGGTGGTCCCTGATTGACAAATAAGTGACAGATGCAGTAGATGTGGTTACTGGTTAAAGCTGGGGAAAGTCTGAAGTAATGTTAACAGGAATAATAACTATATCTACAAATAAAAATGAAACAAACCACATGACAAACCCTTATAATCCTGAAAAATCCTTTAATGGGATCAGAATCTTCAGTGGGTTTGGTTGTGATTCTTAAGCACGATAGCTGTGGTGAAGTTAATTTATGCTTCCAGAGAACAGACTGATTTTATCTCAGAAGAAGGGAGCTAGGAGAAAGAGGGAAGTCAAAAGTATATGGATATATCTTGCTGTGTGTCTAATATGACAAAATACAGGCAATATTGAGTTGTGTATTATTTCCTTACAATTAGCAGTTTTTACAGTGGCTAATGTAGATGAGTTACACAGATTTAATGTGTTGCGAACCAAGGCTAGGATAACAATCTTTCATCTGTTAATCATGAAAAAATTGAGTTTCAGGTTACAGGGATGTCTTCTTCTGTATTAAACTAGTACAGCAGATAGCTGGTGCTCTGTCTCTTGTTCAGCCCTTTCTTAAGTGTTTGAAAAGCTGGTCTCTATAGACTGCTCAGGTCATTTAAATCTTAATTAGAAGGTTGTTGGCTACAGTGTAATCTCTTATCTTTATGTTGGATAATGAAAGTTTCAACTATATCTTCATGTTGCTTAGTTGAGTAGTGCTATATCTGGCATTTAATTTGTCCAAGTATTTTAGTTTTCCAGTTTCTAAAGAAGAACCTGGGACTCAAAAACCTCATTAGAAAACTTTGCAAAAATATTTTTGATGACAGAGCTGCACGCAGTTCTCTCCTAGAACATTAGGCAACTTTTTAAAATGCCACCAAATTTATGAATATAAGGTTTTGAAGGTGAAGTAAGAAATAAAAAAAAAAACCAAAACCACCACACCCCCACAATATGCAGCGCGCTGTAGATCTTCCTCGGTTACTGTCTTCTCTGCCAGAGTCATAAATTAAGACTGCTGTATCACTCAAGACAGGGTCATTTGATTTATGGCTTTTTTATCTCAGGAGTCACTTCTTTCAAAAGTCTCATCAAACTAGTTAAGACATTCAGAATCTTGGTGTGCAGTGCTTGCTCATGGAATGTAAATACTTAAGGACAATGATAATGCAGCGATTGTGTTTTGTACTTAATACTGTCTGAGAATATCAGTGCTCAGATTTATGCAATTCCCAAGTGCCTGGAACATGGTTTTTAGAAAGTATGCATAGTATTGCTAATCAAGAAAATATTTTTTAAGTTCTACCAGAATTTTTGTGTCCTTTAATTGGATGCAGACCTGTCACTTACTTCATCTTCTGAAATGTGTAATTAAATTTAGTTGTTATTGTTGTGTTCCTGTATGAAACCTCTATGTTTTGCAACACAGTGTTTTGTAATAGCATTTATGTGTAAGATGCTAAACAGAACTAAATCAAATAATCATGAAAAACATGAATGTGTGTTCATAAGGTTGTGGTTTGACGTCTGGTACTAGGATGGAGAGCTTCATGGAGCTTTCTAGATAGCACAAGGCAGTACTATACAAAGCTGCAGCTTTTAATTTAAAAAAAATCTGTACTGTTTAGGATTGAGTTAATATGTTTAGAAATGTGTAAGCTATGAAACAGTCCCTCTTTGCAGAGAGCCTGAAACAAAAGACCAAGAGGTGAACTCTTAATTTTTTTGCCTGGATGTCAACTTGGATGCCATCAATGATACTCAATGTTCTGATTATTGTGAATTACTATTATTAAATTATTATTAAATACCATAATGAGAAGATGAATGAGAACTTATCTGCAAGTTTATAAAAATCAGAGTTAAAACAAATATAGATGGACATCAGCTAGCAAATAGTTACAGTGTTCAGTGAAGACAGTTTCATTTCCTTTAAGTCTGCTTCCAAAAGTATGTGAAATGCTGACGCAGAGTAAAACAAATTCTGATTCAGTTACTGTAACTCTTGCAGTTGCCTTCTGAAAGGACTTAAACTGGAAAAGATGGGAAAGATGAAAGTGCCTTTTACTCTACATTACAGTCAGGCACTTTAGGTTCCACCTGTTACGAAAATTAGTTATTTGGAGGCAAAATAGATTTGCCAGTTTGCAGAAGCTGTAGTTTTCTCCACCTTCTTATGTTAGATCTCGGACAAATATTAATCATATGGATTTGCGGCGTAAGCCAGGTGTTTGAGTCATTGTGAATCCTGCTGTTTTGAAACATTAAAAGAGCTGAGTAATATTAAAATTATTTTATAAGATTTTAATTTTCAAATGGGAGGAAGGGGAACAAAACACAATAATCAAATCAATCCCAGAGTTGAATGTGTTTCTTAAATGAGATTGAAGATCCTGGAGCTCCTGTCAATGACTGAACAAGAACAAATAACCTCCCCACAATCAGAACTGGGAACTCTTGGACCTGTTTTGTTTGTTTTCATAGTTCAGATGGTCAGCATCTAGTCTTGTACAGAGCACCCAAGCAGTTTCAAGATAGCTTTATGATTTGATTCTTGTTGGGTTAGTTTTTCCCTTTTTTTTTTTTTTTTTTAACTGTAGTAGACATTTCTAACATAAATTGCACTTACATAATTTTCTATTTGAATGGAAAGTAAAATGTAACTTATGTGGTATTTGTACACACACATGCATTAAAATTACAGATACATTTTCAAGATAGATTGTTAAAACATGTGGTATTTTAAATTGATCTGATAAAAATGAATATTTGATCTGAGTATTTTTCTGGTGTCCCTTTCTATCGCGACTGGTTACGTTAAGTGGCTGTTGAAGCAAACCAATTTTATCCCAAGTTTGGAAATGGAAGACTTTTTCCTTCTATCAGATTTTTTTTTTTTATTTAAATTGAGCTTAGTTAAGCTGAAAGAAATATTCAGATTGCATATATAGGTGCTACGCTTGTCAAAATCTGACTTAGCAGACTGTAAATTTAGAACCTCTGTGTATCTAGTGACTTTGATCAGTTTTGGTGATTTGACTTAAAGATTTTGGCAGTGCAAAGTAATGTCAGAGTAAAAAACGAAACTAAAAAATTAAGAAGTCTTTAGTATATTAGGTTTTAGGTAGGCTTGGTCTGTAGAACTGTAGAACCTCCCCCGCCCCCGCAAAATTGTAAGTTAGGCAAATGTGTTAAGCAAATCTTGTGTTGCTGTGTGAGAATGTAAACTGGAGTCCTGTCCTTTGCTTGTGCACACTGGTGATGGGAAGGAAAAGAAGTAGAAGAGCTAATCAAGTTTTGTGGCAATCTCAATGGGTACAATACAATTGTACAATCTCCCTGTACAATAGGCAGAGTTCAAAAAATGTCACAGCAAATCTTCCAAGAAGATGTTAACTCCAGATGCCGCAGAATTTCAAGAAACTAGTAATGATGTTAATACCACTTTCCTTCCCTTGGATCAGTAGGAGGGACATAGCAGGGATGTTGGGTGCTCCTGACAATGTCAGGGGAGAAGAGCAGTGGTCCACAGGGAGGTGTTGCAGCGTTTCTGAGGGTGTTAAATACCTCTTTTTAATCTTACTGACACTTGTGGGGTAAGGAACTTCTCCATTGTGGTTACTCTTTCTAGTAGTTTGGACATAAGGTGTCTAAATAAAAAACAATCCGAAGTGTGGTGAATGAGGTGGCCGGGAAGTAAAACTACAGTTTTGGGTGCTACAAACACAACCTTGATCTCCAAAGATACGCAACAGGAAAGGGGAAACTCCTCTTTTTGTCTTAGAAGCAGCCCAAAACAGGGAGCTGGATTTTTTTTTGTTTTGTTTTGCTTTTTGTACAGCAGAATAAAAATGTAATACAAGTCCAAAGTAAAAGTGCTGTAAATGAGTATGGAATGATGTCAGCGCTTCATTGCTGTTCCCCAGACTTTAGGCAAAGCAGCCAGTTGGGAAGGTCAGGTAGCTGGAGACAGGAAGTCATTAAGGCTTTTTTTTTCCTCTGATCTATTATAGTTTGTTACAAATACAAATAGATGGGCATCAAAAGCCAAACACGCACTTTAAAAAGGGAGGAAATGAAGAAAAGAAAATTGTCTTTTCCTAGTGGTGTTCCTTCAGAAGCTTGAACAATTTTCTGTTCTCAATCTCTAAAAAAATTTTGTGGCCCTGAATCGTAGACCTTCGTGGTAACTTTAACAAGATGACAGCTGAAAGGCCAACATCCTAAGCGAACAGTTAAATTGCTTGAGACTTTCATTGATGTGGCTAATGTTTGCTTTTTCATTGAGTCAGGTATCATTTTGCTTTGCACTTAGCTTCTGGAAGGAGGAATTTAAGAATATTTAGCCATTTTTACTAATCTTCCAGTCACAATTGCCGAGGAAAACTCCAAAATGATGATATGTATATCCCAAATGTTAAAACCAAAAGACTTAGAACAGCGTCTGCTGCTTGGTGAAGGCTGGAAGCAGAGATGATGTGCTTGGCTAGCCTGATGTTGGCCCAGTTCACTTTGCCTGAGATATGTGGGAAGTATTTACAAGAACAGAAGTTTCAGTGGATTGGAAAGATAACCTCCGGCAAAGCAGGTTGTGGAGCCACGGGCTCTCTTGTGGCCACTGACTGGCCGATAGATTCCTGTCTGCAACCGTAGGCTTAGCCTCCAGAGAAGTCTGCTGTTTATAACCTAGTAAGTGTCACATTTTCGTAGAAAAGTTCTCGTATTAACAAAAAAAAGTGACACTTTGGGGAAGATTGCTTCTAGTTGGAATATTGTACTTCTTTCTATCAACATTTTGTTTCTCTTCCATTCTCTTCTATTGGAAACTTCAGCTAGGGCCATTTTCCTTCCAGTAACCAGGTAGGTAATTTCTGACTTTTGGCGACTATACTCTATGTTTATGTGACTGGAATATCTCTCTCTTTTTTTTTTTTTTTTTTTTTTTTTTTTTTTTTTTTTTTTTTTTTTTTCCTTTCCTTTATGGGCTGTGAACTCTACAAATACATTTGGATTTTAATGCATTGTAAAGGCGTGAAAAGTAATAAATCACAAGTTTAATTTATAACTTTTAAATAATGCCAGCTTTATCTAGTTAGGTTTTCTTTAGTAAGAAAAGTTTTTATCTTGCCTAAAAGTTTTTTGCTAGATATAATCAGTATGGCAAAAATACTTGTCCTATAAATACAGCCTTTATTTTGAGAACCCTGCAAGCATGAAGATCGTTAGAAGCACAGCGATACATATTGCTTTAACATAACATCTATAAGTATTCAGTGTAGTTTCTTTTTTAATAAGTGACAGGCAACACCGCATGAGAAACAGTAAAAGCAATTCAAGAGAGTACAGATTAGATACATCAGTCTCATCACAAGTGGTACCTGAAGTAGTTAGGCAGCCTCTGTACTCTTAATCTCATACTTGGGTTAGGAGGGGTGAAAAACAGTACTTGGGATTTTCACTTTCTAGTACGGGATTTCTGATCATTCAGTGGCTCTCTGTAAAGTGAGATTTTTGACAGTGGCATCTCAAAAAAAAAACCCAAAACCAAACAAACGAACAACCCCCCCCCCCCCCCCCCCCCCAAAAAAAAAACCCTACTAAAGTAGCCTGAACTCTAGTCTGGAAGAAGACTTAATTTGTGTGGCTTAGAATCACAGATAATTGACCAGAAATGTATTGTGAACCAAAAGCAAAATTAAAATTAGACCTGAGGGCAATAGTTTTATCTGATCTTTGGATAATCACCATAAAAAAGCAAATGTTTATATTCCCTTGTTTTCTTATGAAAGACTACAGCTGTATGCTAAATGTTACAGCTGCCTAATTATGTGAACTGCATAATGCTTCGCTGTAACTTTGGTACCAGGGGAGTATGTGTGTGGTGCTGAGTGAGGAGGAGGAGGGTAGGGTGCTGAAGACTATGTATAGATCAAATGCTTCCCACCCCCCAAGCTGGTGATACATTTGAAAGGATGCAATGTGTATGTGTAACTGGTGCTGCTGGGCTTTCCGCTCCTGAAGCGTGTAAGAATGCTCCACTTTCAAAACCTGTCAGCCAGAAATGATTTCACTCAAGTCTTAGCTGAATCGAGGCACTTTTCCTGTAGATAGTATTAGTTTCACTTAATGTGTATCTTTTTTGCTAGAGAAGACCTAAAATTTTCTGTGTGCTTTAGTGCCTTTTATGCGAACTGCACAGTCTACATACTCTTAAGAAAACAGGAGGCTGCTCAAGTGGTCTTTTGTGCGTGTAGGTGCCAGACCAGATTTTAAATGCGTAACACTGCTTGGCCCTACACGATGCAAGGGTACCATGGCACTTCAGAGTCAATGTACTCGCCCCTTGGAAACATCCAAAGTCAAACTTTGCTAGAGGTGGATTTAAATGGAAGTGGTCTTTAAAAATGACTTTGAATTGTTACTCTCCAGACCTCTTTTCATAGCAGAACTTGTTAGAATAGCTTCTGGGTATAGCTGGATATTTGAAGAGGCAAATAAAGTAGAACGTCAGCTCACTCTGTGTGTGTGTGTGTGTGTGTCCACCTGTCTGTCCCCAAGGAAGAAACTGGACTGGAACCACCTCTGTCTTGTTACTTAGGGTTATATCTTTTTGCTTCATTAAGATCTTTCTTGCTGCTTCTTATGTGTTTTGAATTGCAAAACCAATAATAATTTATTCAGTGATGGAGTGTCCTGTGGTCAGTGAGCCAGACTTTCACTGAAGAATGATTATTGTAGTCACAGAAGGCAATGTACCCTTGAATTTCACACGCAGTTCTGTTTGCAGAGTGTGATAAAAATGAATCTGTGCTTATACATCAAAACATTTTGACCTGGAAAAAAACATAATGAATATAAGATACAAGAGTGGTACTTTTAGAAAAATCACTCTTTTAAACTGTGAAATATTCATGACTTTAAAAATTCCTTCCTTCCTGTGCTTTTTTCAGCCTTGTGCTTAACACTGAATTTCTTGGGTTTTTTCTGGAATCTAGTGTGTGTGGGCAAAGAGTAGGGGCTTCTGGTACATGTTTTTATGAATGTACTTGGTGTAGATTTTAAGTTGAGTTTTAGAAATAAACTCTGATATCTCTGAGCTTAAGACATCAGTCTAGTGAACTGCCAGCTTACTGTGTAAAGACAGGTAAAAGTCTAAAGTCACTAATGATTTTTTTTACCAGTAAACTTAATAAGAATTATTTCACTGTGGTTTCTAAACTGTGATTTCCTTTGTCTATTTTGTGACTCCTCTTGACAAGGTCAATATTTGTCGGTCTATTTGTCTTCCATGGAAACTGTAATCAAACCAGTGATCAAACGCAGAGATGTGTGGTGATCTGTTAAGACTGATCACCGAGCAGGCTTGCGCTCTCGTTAGCAAGCTGCGCCCGCGCAGTGTTGGCAGGGCTGGTAAAATGGCATTGACTTCTAAACCCAGCAGTACTACTGCAAGACGCGTTCCAGCTGCCGCTTCCTCTGCTGGTGAAAAGCACTAAAGGGTGATGCTTACAGTACTGAAGTCTGAAGGTCAACACAGAGATTTATATTTATCTGACTCGGATTACTTCTGTTAATACCTCCAAAGTAGTTACTGTGGTGAATGCAAACGTTTTTGTGTGGCAGGCTGTATTTCAAAGTTATACTAAAATCGCAAGCGAAGTGACTGTGTGTGTATAAAGCGGCACATATCTGTATTCTTTCTGATGTGTAGGGGCACGAGGTGTTTTGGCGGAGGAAGGAAGGAGCAATATTGTTGGCTTGAAACTGTTTCTGCCACACAGTTCGTGGGTGGGGTTGTATTTGTGATGTAACTGCACAGGGCTTGTTGGCACACGAAGAGGCAAGACTACTTTCGTACCCCACTGAGTCGTTGGTTGCTTGTGGATCGCTTTTGTGACCTCTCCTTTCCAGCCGCACATGCGATTCTGAGCACATACGTTCATCGGTGCCATAAAACTGGGGGTGATATCTGTTAGAGAAATGGGTGTTTAAGTAAGTTCTGCTAATACCCTTCCTCTCGAGAGGCGTTGGTTGATTATTTCCTGTTTTTGTACCAAAGCTATAATGGAGACATATCACTTTAAAACACTTCCAAAATGTGCAGAAGTGCAACAATAGCGCTGACCTCAGCGAGCGAGGTCACACCCAGGCTGCTTCCTGTTTTCTTCTTGGGGAGACCGGAGGCCCCCAGTATGGGAGAACTGTCTTTTACGGGCCTGGGGGCTCAGAAATCAGTGACAATTGATTCCATCCTACAAAAAGAAAATTTGAAAGTCTTACGGAGAAGATTCATTTAGGATTTCCAGGCTGATTTTCTAAATGGTAACTGTTTTTAAGAAATTAAACCATTGTTCTCTTTTTTTTTTTAACTGAAATGTCTAAGATGTTCTGCAACTAATGCACCCCTCAAAAGTATACATTAAAGCCACAGAAGGGAAGGAGATGCACTGAAGAGGTTTGAGAGGAGAGAGAAAGAAAGAGCAAGGTACGCAATGGCACAATTACAGCCCTTATATACTGTCATTCCAACTTATGCCCTCTCTGCTTGGATTTAAGTATTAGCTGACAATAAAAAAAGCTCCTTGCTTTATTGTCTTCATTTATTGATGCAGCCCAGCTACAAATCAGAACAAAGAATTCTTGGGCAATTGAATAGCTGGTCAGGTCTCTGAGAAACAGAGGAGAGACAACATAGGACCAAGATATAGTTAAAAAAAAAAGGCAACAGATATTTAATTTTCCTCAGTGGAGAGCTGAGTGTGTGTGTGGGTCCTCAAACAGTTCTACCATAGTAAATATATTACATAAAATGCCAACTAAAATACTTTTTCTGTATGAAGGTATGTAACTACAGTATAGCATTAATGCCTTTATTTTAAATGGCTGTTGTGCAGACAGAGATTTCACTTTATGCAATCCTTTGTCCACTGTGTCAAAGTTCGTAGAATTTGAACTGTTCTTGAATATGTCAAATCTATTTCCTTCAGGTTGTAAGTAATAAAACCTCTGTATGTTTTTCTTTTCTATTCATGGCTTTGGGGAGACATAAATGAGTCTGCGCAATGCTGAAGTCTTGATTAGTGTCACTAAATGAGGAAATGTTTTATCAAAATCTTCTTTGGCACATCCCAAATATATAAAGTATTTGTCTGTGTATGCTGCCGGAGCTCGGCTTCAGCGCCAGAACCCCAGTCCACTGCTATTGAGACAGCAAAACCTGTGTACGCTGTCAGCAGTTACGGAAGACAAGTGCGTAACTTCACACAAGTGACTTCAGCATATAAAGGTTTTGCAGACTGAAGCTTGAGTGTGTGTGAGTTACCAATATAGCTCCCTTGAGAGAGATCTGGAGTATTTCTTGGTGTCTTTTTCCTATAATTAGTAAAGCGCTATAGTTAGCATTCCTTATGTTTAGCCACCTGTGTGATCACTAGTAGGGATGATCACATGAAGTAACGTGAAACCTCTCTTACTTGCTGCTGCTGTGTGTTTATTGCTTGTGAGATGTTACTGAATATGAGTTGAAAAACTAAGGTTGGTATGTATAGCTAAGCACTTATTTAAATTCTGAAGGACTGATTTTTTTTTTTTTTGATACAAAATAAATTTCTTGCCTAAATAATTCTTTAGGCAATAGCTCTTAAGAATCCAGTTAGGCAGACTGTTCTTTTTGCAGTCCCTTTAATCTCTATATACTTGACACAAAAATAGCAGTGCTTTGTTGTGGGGAGGAGCATATTTACACTTCTGTAGTCTTTTTTTTTTCCCCTTCTGTCTATATTGTGATTTTACTTGGGAATAAGCTAAGCTTTCCAAGGCAAGTGAAAATGCCTCTTTTTTTAAAGAAACCAAGTTACTTATCTTAGTTGGTAAAGTGTAATCTTCTCTGAGTCAGAAATAGCTCTGCTTTGCAGAGCTAAAGGTTCCTATCACTACATGCCTGACTACTCTGCTTTGAGTAATCTGCCAAATATCAGCCCATTTCCTGGCTTTCCAGAGCTGCATCGACTCTCGGCCCCTGCACCAGCCTCCACTCTGTGCCGTGGTGTCGGCAGGTCCCTGTCTGAACTGGCTTGTGCAGGTGCTGCGTCCTGCCCTGCCACCGGCCGGGGTGTGGCAGAAATCCTGGGCTCCGTGGATCTCCTTACAGTGTGTCCTCAAGTGGATTTGGAGTGAGTTTTTGCAGAGAAAAGGGTGGTTTTCCAGCCACAATGTTTCAGTCCACAAGTTGCAGAGAAAGTACTTCCGAGACAAGAACCTGTGGTAATTTGTCACTACCTGCCTGTATGATGATGAATTAAACTCTTAGCAAATGATGCTGCTGCTGAAGCAGGAGTAGTGTAAGGGGTAATTTATCCACGGAGCGCTCAAGCCCACCAGTGGCTTTCTTGACACTAGATATGCTGTGGAAACTGACTTAGTTAATTGTTTTGCCTGGGGAAGCACTTTATTTTGCTATCAGTAAATTCACTTGTACGAGTCTGCTGAGGGAAAATTGCACTGAGGTACAGTTCAGCCTACAAATGACATTGCTTTTACGAGGGCAAAGATGTGCCGCCTTGGGTACACAATAGTTACAGCTCACAACAAGCTCCTCGTATTGTTGCTTCTAATGGCAAGCGTCTTGTGTCCTTGACCCCATTTCCTGATCGCCAGAGTGTCCTGCAGTGGTACACCCCCTGGCTACCAGTGGTGTTAAAAAGTTCTTCCCTTCCTGTTGCTCATCCCCTCAAGGCCTCTCTGCCGTAGCAGATGATGTTATTCATAGTACATCGTGCACATCATGACTTGCATTTGAAGAGAAGCGTCTGCCTTCTTCATCAGAGCTTCTACCTGTGGATGTCGAAAAGCAGATGCCGCTAGTATTCTGCATGTAAGGTGACTCAGAATATTTTTACCTCTGTCTAAATGTTTTTTAAAAATACTGAGAAGTTAGGGAGGTAGACATCCGGTTAGCCCCAGCCTCCAGAGACGGCGGGAGGAATCCTGACTGCCCATAGAGGTGCGAGACCTGACGGCTTCGCTGTATGCACGGCCAAGTACAATACAGCTGGGCTCATGGGGAACTTCATGTTTGGCATAAAGAACTTTCCAGGCTGTGGAGCAATACTCCTTTCTGGCTGTTGTATTTGGATCTTCCTGGAGGAGAGAATGAACAGGCATGTGTCCTTTGCAATCTAGTTGAATCCATTGAGGAAAAATTTGCAATACAGAGACCACCTCTGTTCTTTGCAGTCCATGTAAGCCCTGCAAAAGCAGTCCCAGCATTTAGTCTGATAAAAAACAAGTTGTTTTTTATCTGATGACTGGTGGTATTGGGGAAAAAACACACTTTGACCTTCTGCTCTGCGCTGAGGACAGTTTTATAGGATGCAGCCTCTGCTTTGCCATTGCTGCCAGACATCTCAGTTCTGGTTTCTTGCTGTGCTTCACTGGTCACCTCACTGATACGCTTAAAAACAGTGTTACAGTAAGTAAATGTAGTCTGGATAATGGTCTGCGCACATGACTACATCTTGACTATGGCTTCCTCTCTTTTCCTCTTTTTTTAACCATATCACTCTAGCATCAGAAGCATTAAAACAGACACGGATGTGTCCACATGCACAAGTTCCAAGCACGTGCTTATCTTCATGCGTTGCTGTTATGAGTATGGCATCAGTAAGTTGTTCACACGGTAGCTTGACAGGAGTTCAGAGACACTGCTTGCAGAGCTGGTGTGAATCTGGAAAGGCATCCATGAGAGCTTCCTCCCTACCCACTCAATGTCTGTAATTTCCTTTGAGCATTTCAAAATAGTGCCTAAAAAAAAAAATTAAAAATCCCAAGTGGAAGCATCTTGCTTGTAGTTCTGCTACATAGTTTATAGTGGATGATCATCTGAACACGCAAGGAGTTGTACTGGGAGCTGCAGCCAGCCGGTACAACAGAGCACTGGATACACTTAAATTTAATAGTTTAACTCTGCACTTAGTTTTTCTGTAGTATCACAGTGTTTAGATATAGTTTAAGAGTTTGCTGCTCAGCTGTTGTGTACTGGAAAGGAACTTTAATGCTTAAAGCTAGAATAATCCAGTTCTAAAATTAATCTAGGTTTTGTAGAAATGTGTACTGGCTTGGAGGCTGTTGTATTCATTAAGGTGTAGCTTGACCTTGAACCTCTGATACCTTTCTGCTGAGCAGGAATGCTAATGACCTTGCGAGTTGAGAACATACTGATGTTGCTAGGACTTCTCAGGTGAAAAATATTTATTTACAAAAAGTATGGAAGATCATTGTCCTTTAATTTGCTTAGGAGTGGATTTAATCCATGTAGGAACTTGCACAGGTATAACACGATTTAAAGCTGTTAAGCTTAACAGCTGTTTTCTTGGTACAGAAATGGTGTTAATGGTGAACAGTGCTGATATGAATGACATTAAAGTTATTAACACTGATTTTATGGTCGAAGTGCAGAATGGTCATTGATGGTCTTTGAGTGCCGGTGCAGTGCTACAGTTAATTTTCTAATATGCTCACAGTTTTACCTATCAATAAAAAAAATGTCCTGACTTTAGCGGCCTGTAACCAGACATGCATACTTCCAGTTGAATTCTAACATCACTTTCTTTATGATCAATTATTCTCTGTGTTGAAGTACAGAGCACTGAAATGTGTGGCACATCACAGGGCAGAAGCTGACTTCGCTTCTCAGAAAACGAGAGAGGCATCAACTTTTCTGTTAGGAATCTTTATCTTCTGTTAAAAATAGCACGCAAGACTACTGAAACGTTGGCAGGCGTCGTGGCTGGCTTGCTTTAGACATTTGAGTCCATTGTTTTGTCTGTTACTTTTGTGTAGGTTCTAGAACAAAAAAGGGAAAACATTTTGAAAAGGATACTAGAGACTGTCAGAATTGAAAGTGGGGGGCTATATTTAATAGATTTGATTTTCTAATCAAATATATTAAAATTGTAATTAAACTTGAAAGACTATAAAGGCATGTGATTAGTGTGCATGTTAAAGTGATTACAGTTTTGATTTTTTTAAAATTATTTTTAAAATCAAGCTTTAGTGTTGATGACTTCTATTTTATGCCTGCTCCGCATTAAGTGATGTTAAATAGTCTGGCTTTCTGAAATAGGAAGATGATGGCAAATAAAGTAGTCTTGTAGAATATTCACATATGGATTATAATGTCTTTGTAGTTGAACAGAGCATAGATTCAAGGAAGGAATAGGTGTGAACTTTGTAGTTCACTTAGGTATACTGAAAATACTAGTTAGACCTTCTGAGTCACCACTGTGCTCTTACCAATTGGGATGTATTTTGGTTTGGAGGTGATCCAATCTGTGTATGTTTGTGGATTTATTCTGAAATGGACTTTGCAGTGATACTTGTGGAAAGCACAGAGGTTCAGATTGAAAGTAAGAAAGAGCCGGTGGTTAATTAATGAAGATACACTTTCCTCCTTGAGTAGTGAGAAGCTTCCTAGCTCTCAAACACTTGCGTAAGCTGTTAGACCAGGGGTGATTATTTTATTAGTAAGTTACTTTGAACCAAAACCTTCACTCTTTACATCTCTAAAGTGTTGTGGTTTATAGATGGAAAAAAGCCTTCCAGAGTCAGTCTTGTAGAGCAGGTCACTATTGAACTATAAAGACCCAGGAGCTGGACCAAATAAAGGGGTTTCCCTGGAGGTCCAGAACTTACCAGTCACACTGTGCCCTTCCTTCACCCATTTTTTACCCATTTTTTTCCACCATTTTTTGGTGTCCGAGTTGGAGTGGCACTACTGTGTTGTCTCTCTTGCTTAAATTAAACGCTTAGGGTAATGTTTTGAATAGGTTCTTCTCCCCACTTCTTTTCTTTCTTCCCTCAATTTTTATTTTGTGAGTAGTGGTCTGACTTACATGTTTCTTCTATAAGCTAGAAGTGGTTTGGGTTTTTTAGATAATGTAATGGGACAACCACCACCACCTTCCTGGTATGCTTTTTCTGTCATTAAAAAAATACAAACAAGTGCCTGGTTTATTCCTGAGAAAGCTACTAGCTTATTTTACTTTCACGACAAGGATATTGAAGTCTGCACGTAGGTGAATAGACTTAAGAGGTCTCTGTAGTGGTGGCTGGCTGCACTGCTGTACTGAGCACAAAGAGAAAAATTGATCTGAGGAAGCTGTTCAACACGCTGCAAAAGTGACATGCAAAAGGTGATGGAAAAATACACTGGCCTGAAAGTGTGCTTACATGTGGTCTTACTGTGTATTGATCTTTTTGTTAAGGTTGCTTTGAGTCTTTGTTGGGATGAAAATGGGTTTAGGCTGCTGTGGCTGTACCAGCATGAGGATACTCTTAGGGATGGTTCCTTAGGGATGGTTCCGTCTTTACTATCCCTTCTCACTGCGTGGATGCTTTTGAAATGAGAACGTAGTTTTGCCTTACCCAAGGAAAATATGGAAGAAAATTGTAGAAAACCTGCTATTTCAGCTGTGGTCTAGGATTCAGGATATTCGTCTTAATTAAAACAAAAGCTGCCTTGGATGTCATGTGCAAAGGTGCTTGTCTCGTCGCAACTGTTGAGCTCGAAGGGAAATGCTTCATGTGACCGCTGCAGACTGTGCGCTCTGTTGCCCTCTTGGGGTGAAGACTGATGGTCGAAGGGGTTTCGGGATCAGTGGGAGTGGCGCTACAAATGCATTCGGTAACAGTGCTTACAAAGTACGGTGGGTGGTTGTGTTGACAGTTCCTTCTATATAAAAAAATATACTTCGTTTAATTCTGCTTCTCCTGGTAATTCAGGAATTGAAATAACTTAGATCTTGCCAGATTTATTAGGACGGTGTACTAAGGGGACTATCTATTTGGAATATCTGTAAGGAAGGATATCTATCTGCCTCTTTCTGAAGGCAGAATAAATAAATATAGGTTAGTAAGATTTTGGTTTTTAAAGAGGAGAAAGTGATACTGAAACTTATTTTTCTTCCCTTTTATTGGCAGATTTTCTTCATCAGTGGAGCGTGAGAAATAGAGGCTGAAGATGAGTGAGCTGGAACAGTTACGGCAGGAGGCAGAGCAGCTGCGAAATCAAATCAGAGTAAGAATTGCTAATTGCTTATTTGTCATTACAAAGTTAATCTTTTGAAGGAATAAAGTGGAAAGATTGCATCCATTACTGCTGTTTAAATTATGCAGGCCTTAAAATATTTTCAGAATATTTGTTAAAAACTCAGAAAAGTAAGCCAATGGTATAATGAAATGCATTCCTAATATTCCTTGAACAAAATGTTTTATTTTCTATTGGAGCTTGCTGTGTTTTGTTACTACAGAGGTGTGTGTCTCTACAAATTTTTTTATTTTGGATATAAAAGAAAAAGTGAGCAGCAAACTTCTAGAACCGAGGTATGACAACTTAGGGTTGAGGGTATTAGAAAAAGCTTGTTTCTGGGCTAAAAGTGACCACTGCGCTGCCACTCTTGATAAGCATGCAGGTCAGATTATAGACTGTGAGAGAAAACATTCCAGGGGTGGATGTCATTTCTACAGGCCCCATTTCTTTGCTTCCTGTTGAATTTATTTTTTTGAAAATGCAGATCTCCCCATATGTGCTAAATTTTTGTTGAAATTACTCATTGAAGATAAACCAAGTATGAGCTGTCATACCCAAAATCAGCTTGCCAGGCATCTGTTGCAACATGCTTGTGTGTTTCAGAGATGCAGTTTTCAGTAGAGAGAAAAGTACAAAGTATAATGAGGATCTTCACTCTGTTTATTCTTCATGAAAATTGCCTTTTCCTAAACATGAAGCATTCCTAAATCTGATTTATATGGGAATGCCTTATTTGTAAACATTCCTATCAGCCAGGACTATAGGTTTCTCAGAGTCTGTTGTATGCACACTGACTTTTTTAGCATGGCATCCGCTTGTAGCGGTTGCTTTGTGGTGGTCTGCCGCTTAGTGCAGTGGACATTGGCCTGCTTAATGGTATTGGCCGTGTGATAAACACACTGCGTGTGTTGGGGGCAGGTGTTGCCTTCATGGTCGCTCGTTCAGCATTATTCAAGACGAGCTCTGTCTCCTGTCGCTTTCACTTGGTACACTAGTGACAGACAAGGCAGGGATCAGTCAGTGTGGTGGCACTCGGTACCCCTTCTAGCAGCTCTGCAGAGGAATGCGGATAAATTTTAGTTTGAAGTACTTTTTCTTAAATTTAAGCTTTATTATGGTATTGCACAAATAAGATATACATAATTTTTCAGTTCTTCCTCCACCTGATGTAAAGACTTTCTCGTTACATTATGTTGGGGTGAGCCGGTTGGTCTTAATACAGTCGTAGCGATCAATCGGTCTGGTTTTACATAAAGGAGTGGAGAAGGAGATACCAGGCAAGTAAGAGAGGTAGACTGTGTTGCAGGAATGTCTGCTTTTTTAATTTTGGAGCATAAAAATCTGATTGGCCCTTTGTATAAGGACTCTATTTTGTGGCTTTAGGTTGATTTAACTTTTCCCTGTTATCACACTAACTTGTAGCTGGATCTGTACAGATGTAGCTGAGGAACTGTGGCTGTTGCTATTGGAGCCTTTTGGCTCAGCATTGGCAATTAGTGTATGCCTCTTTGGATCTGAGTGAGTTGGATATGTTATGCATAATTTTAACTTCAGATTAATAGGCAGTTGAAAAATGCTCCTGATGGCTTAATAGTAAAGACATTTTCTAGCCAAATAATTCAGTTTAATATTTGTATAGGTGACTATTTGTCTTGCTTATTAAATTGTTGCACAGTTTTCTTTCTAAGTAGGTGTTTTATTTGGGATGAGTAAGATAGATAAAGGATCTTAAAAAATAAGGTTTTTCAAGTGTCTAGAGTATCTAGTGGGCTGGTAGTTTTCAGGAATTACTTTTGATGCACTCCTAAAAAGAGGTGAGGTCGCTAACAGCGTTTGATGTTATATATATAGCTAACAGTTTGCTATCTTAGTTGGTTACGACTCTTGAGTTTTGCTTGCTATTTTCTCTTAACAGTATAATCCTGAAAAATCAACTTTGTGCTTATGAGTTCCAGATAAGATTGTACCTAGCAGCTTCCTAAAGCAGAATAAACTGTGATGCATAGCTGTCAGTTTTCCAGTAGACTTTGTAGTCTGCAATGTTTTAGAAATGTTTAATGATTTTTTTTTTTTCCACAATATCTAGGTGGTATGAGTACCTTTGCCTCCCCATGCAGTTACTGCAGCTGTAGCTCTGTTCTATACTCAGATAGGCTATGATGGAGGGATAAGACTGCATGAATTTTTTGTGCAAGAAGTTTGAAACATCAATGAGTGATGAGCTATGAGCAGGATGGTTCCATGGTTAACATGGATTCCTAGTTCTGTCTGTAATACTGTTCGCATGTAATGCATCTCCTCACTCGGAGAATTGAAATTTAGGATATGATTTTTGGAAGTGTGGTATACTTGGCACAGTATTCTTTGAAATGGAATGATGTTTTGAACAAATAAGACAGTATTTTTTAAAATTACGTATAGTTTTGAAAAAAAAAGAATTAAGTATATATGCTGGGAAATTGTGGGGACTGCACATTTATTCATTTTTCTCTCAAATTCTGCATTGTCTACTGTGTGAAGTGAGAAAAATCTACAGTTACATAAAGGAGCTTTTTTATGTTATGACACTAATGATTCTGTTAGGATGATGGATATGTAGAAATGACAGTTGAAAGATGAGAATTAAAATAGCCTGTTGAAACTTTGCTTTTCCTGCAACTTTGCCAATCGTGTGGCAAGTACTAGACAGGCTCAAGTATAAGTGTTTCTCTTAGCACTTCCTTTAAGAAAAAATGCTTTGTTTCATTCAAATTGCATCAGAATTCATTTTATCTTGAACATCTTCAAGTGTTGCAGCTAAGCTGAACAATTACAGTTGTTTAAAATTCGGTGTGTTTCTTCCTGTGGATGAAATAAGTCCTGAGTGCTAGGGGATTTGTTGCTCCGGTATTTTAAACCCCTCCTGATTCCAGATGTCAACATTTTAGAAGTATTTCTACAGTTCAGACATTTTAAAATTAGTTGAGATTACTTAATACACTCTCAGGCTTGCTTTCTGGCAGGAAAGCTATAAAGGGTGATCAAAATAAACATGCACTAAAAAATTGTTAAAGTTGCAATGTCAAGTAACTCTCAAGCAAGAGCTTGAAAAATTTTAAGATCCTAGTCTGAATGTGTTGATACGGTTCCAAAGTGTGTGAGTAAATGTTTCCATTCCTCCTCTCAAAGAGGACATTACCTTTAGTGTACAAATTGAACACTTTTGTTGGAGTGGGGGGACACACAAATTAGGGTGAAGAAGGCCATTCGTCATTTGTGGCATCCCTCCTTCATCAGTTACAGAAGTTGGAAGGTATTTAGAGAAATTGCAGGGAGTTAGAGAGGGTCTGGTGGCTAATCCTTCAAGTATGGCTGTTGATAGTTTTATCTTTAACTTGTGCTGTAGAGTTACTGTCTAATTTTAAGCCAATTATTTTAAACCATGTTTCTCAGAAGTGGTTGCTGACTGTGTGCCTATTTTTGTTTTTCAAAGATGGAGTTTGAGTTGCAGGAGCGCAGTGTGTTTGCGGCTGTAACTGAAACCAAGTTTTGCAAAATCATAGTGTTGCAAACTAGACTGGATGGTGCTTGCCTGTATCAGGTGTCCAGTCTGTTACTCTGATTATACAAACGAAACTGAAGTCTGTTTTGTAGGTAGGGTTGAATAATACGCAGAAAGTCAGTCATCTGCCCGTAGAGTCTGAAGTAATGAAAAAAAGACAGAGTATCTGTATGGAGACCTGAGCACCATCCATTCTGTGAAACGAATGACGGTGTTAATGGACTAATTATTTTTTTTCCTTCATTTTGTATGAAGTGCATCAGCAGCTTAAGCTTCTGTAAGCCTACTGTCTGTCCTGCTCTCCAGATCCTGCTGTTAGTTTTCATCCTGCCTCTCATGACCTGTGGTGGCAAGGGGAGTTAGTGCAAGAGCCTGATCTAGCCTAGAGCTTGCTAATCGTGTATAATGTGGTTGCTTTTTCAGGTGAATCAGTTCTTCCTCTTCTCTTGAGGCTCAGCACACCCTGAGCAAGCACATCCACACTGGGGAAGGAATACAGGGAAGAGGGTAGGCGCTGGGACTTTAGGAGGGCTCCACATGCCTTTGAATCACATATTCTGTAGAAAGGGAGACTCAAAGGTTGCTGGCGTGGCCCTTCCTAAGTCCCTTTTCCTCCATTACTCCCTAGCTTGTGTGCTGGTGCTTTAGATTCCTTGTACAGTAAAACATTAGGGTGACAGGAGACATTGGCATGTAAATTGTTGTTGGTTTGTGGCTTTTTGAGTGTGGTGAAGTCTAGCTGAAGAGTTATTTTTCCTTTTAGACACCTTCTCTCAGTTGATGCTCAGTGTTGCCTTTTGGACTGAAATTGTTCCATTCTTTGTTTCAGGATGCAAGGAAAGCATGTAGCGACACGACTCTTGCTCAGGTATGTTCTTGGTTCTGTGCGTAGGCTGTTACTTGATACATAAAAAAATAAAATTTCCTACAATTTGTGACTGTAACATTTTCCTGTTTAGTAACTGAAAGAATAAAGTGAAAAAAGCCTTTGGAAATGCACTGTGTATTTATACAGTTATTTAAAACAAAACAAAACAGTCCCACCGAAACCCAAACAAATAAAACAGGAAAAAAAAAAAACCCAACCAGTCAAAACCCCCACCACCACCTTAATGGGTCCTGCTTCCAGTTTACCTTTTAAACACAGTATGTTTGTTGTGTTTAGTATATTTAGAAACAAATAAATGTCTTCTAGCGGTATTTTGGAAACAAAAGTATTTTGCATTTAAAGTTCTGCCATGCTTTAAAAAGTAACACTGCAGTAAATATTGGAGGATTTTCTTCCACTGGTTTTAATTGAAAACCTTCAGATTTGAAATGGCCTCAGTATTACACAGTGTTGTTGTAAAAAAACTTTCTGAAGTTTCAGGTATGCCCATTGTGAAGTGTTAGTGCGTCTGCTGTAAAATCTGTTTTCCCTGGTGTTGCATGGACCTAATCCTGGGTTGTACACTATATCCTTTTTTTTTTTTTAATGTTGCACGCCAAAATAGATTATTTTCTGTCAAAGATCAAATGTATGTAGTTATCTTGTATAGTAAAAATAGTTCTCAGTATCTCAGGGGTTTGTTTTATTTATTTTTAGATCACAACAAGTCTGGACTCAGTGGGGCGAATTCAGATGCGAACAAGGCGTACGCTTAGAGGTCACTTAGCCAAAATCTATGCTATGCACTGGGGATCTGACTCAAGGTTTGTACAAGTGATCCTTAAACCTGCAGTGTAAGGGTGAGAAATCAGATTGTCAGCTTCACAATTAATACCGGGTTTGGGGAGCCATGTGGTGTTGGTGCCCCTGCAGCGGGATCACGGACCACAACCATGCCATGTTTTTGTCTTTGGTTATAGTTTCCCTTTTTAAAACCAGTGAGGATTGCATAGTGGTAACAGAGAAACCTTGAGCAATAGGAGAGGTACTTTGCTTGTTCTTACTGCAGACATTTTGCCTTTTCCTTCTTTTAGTTTTAACTAAGTTCTTGGAGTCTATCTAAGCAGAGGAGGGTATGCAGTGAGGCCTGGTTTTGGCATGATGGGTATTGTATTTTCCAAGATGTCAAATAATTATGTAACTTCTGCAATAACAGATATATAATAAGTATAAGAGCAAATTTTATTTCATTGGAAAAAAAATCTTTTTGTACATAGTGGGAAAAGTTGTTTAATTTCTAGGAGGGAATTTTTATTGTGCTGCCTTTAGAGCACCTCATGGTCAGATATTACGAGAGCCTTATGATGTGTTGTCCTTCACGTAGTCCAGAAATAATCTAGAATCTACTCTCAAAATAAGATTTATTTTCCCCTAAATTTCTTGTTTATTTTGTGTAGCTGTATAATTAAAATATTAGTATACGAAGAATAAAAGCAGCTGTGGAGAGAGTTCATAAAATACGTTTTCAGGAAGTTATTTGGTTCTGTCCATTGTTAATCATGAGCCCTTGCGGACACAGGGGATTCTTCGGTTCGTTAATATATAGATCTCTGGAGATTCTTTCCAACAAATGTTGCACACCGCCACCCCCAAAAAATGAGGGTAATAATGAAAATACAGAATTTCTGAATCACTTGGTAATCATGCATGGTGTATGTCTATTTTGAGGTTTTTCTTTATTTATTTTATATTAACATTTTTTTGTGTTTATATTTAGGCTACTAGTCAGTGCTTCTCAAGATGGAAAATTAATTATTTGGGATAGTTATACAACAAATAAGGTAGAGTTATTTATAATCCATATCAACAACTCATGCATAATTTGTGTATTTGAGGGGGTTTGTGTCGATTTTTTTCTAGGTTTGTAAGGCAAAAATGAAAAGCAGTCGTCTTCTAATTCAGACAATCTTTTTTTTTTTTCTTTCATGACTGGCTGAGTACTAGAGGTTGTGTCTCAAGCCATAGTTCTAAGTAGTACGTAATGTTTCTGCTCTAGTTTGCTAGTGCGGTAACTTGTAGCTATTGCTCTCTGCCTTTGTGGTATTGCTTCTGAAACTAATTTGGTTTTAAACTGTAGAAATACACAACCTCAGAATTTACAGGAATGCTTTGGTTTTGAGGGCAGAGAAAGTTGTTTGTTAAAAAAGGCTGTTAAATGAAGAAAGCTTAGGTAGAGTGTGGAGTGGTGATCTGCTGCTGTAAACTATCCGATCTCCATGGGTACAACCATCCCATTTTACAACCTATAGTTCAGAAACGTAGAAGAATTGGACAAAGAAATCCAAGGAGAATAAACAAATGTTATAAATGTTTATGTTTAGAATAGCTGTGCTGTTAAATGATGTTGTACTGAAATTCTGTGTATCTAGCCTGGAGACTATGGGTATTTTTCATCCTAGTATGTATGGATGTATAAATATAAAATGAGTTGTAATATGTTGTAAAATCAAAATATTGAAACTTATGCTAAACAATCCGCTTGGTGTGTTTAATCTGCTATAATTTGTTAACTGATACAGTGAGTAATGAAAGCTAACGTGTGACGTAGCATTCATGAGCTCTGTTTTTCTGAAGATGCACGCCATTCCTTTGAGATCCTCCTGGGTGATGACCTGCGCATACGCACCGTCTGGAAACTACGTTGCCTGTGGTGGGCTGGACAACATCTGTTCCATATACAACTTAAAAACCAGAGAGGGCAATGTGAGAGTGAGCCGAGAGTTGCCAGGGCATACAGGTCAGCCATATTCCTGCTTCAGCTTTGGTTTTTTATTACACCAAACGAAACAATCTCACTTTAAGGTGTATTGTGAACTGTGAAACAGTTTTGGCTTACAGACTAGCTGTACGCGAACTTCAGTCGCTGCTCTTGGATTTTAAACTTCAGTTATTACTGCTGGGTCTGAAACTAATGTAACTGTTTTGCTTTTAGGATACTTGTCCTGTTGTCGCTTTCTAGATGACAACCAAATTGTCACTAGCTCAGGAGACACCACTTGGTGAGTTTTTGAGCTCTGTTGGCTTTTTTCCCTTTTTTTTTTTTCTTTTTTTTTTTTTTTTCCCCCCCTCTAATTCCTTAATTTATATTTAAAACTTAAACTCTCAAATGACCACCTAGCATTGTATTCATCACATTGTCACTTTATCTGCAGCGCTTTGTGGGATATTGAAACTGGTCAACAGACCACCACGTTCACTGGGCATACTAGCGATGTGATGAGTCTCTCTCTGAGTCCAGATATGAGGACTTTTGTTTCGGGTGCCTGTGATGCCTCCTCAAAGCTTTGGGATATTCGAGATGGAATGTGCAGGCAGTCGTTCGCAGGGCACGTGTCGGATATTAACGCAGTTTGTGTAAGTGATCATTTGTATTTCCCCATGGGAAGAAAGGGGGAGTTTAAACACTATAGTTGCATGAATTCAGCTTATAGTCTACTGGGTTACCTTTGTTTAAAATCAATTACTTTGTTAGGGTAGAGACTGTTAAATTGTATATAACGAAGAAGGTTGTCTAATAACTTACAATCTGGCTTATAACAGAATTATTATTACCGTTATCGATGATGCATTGAAGTGTTCTTGGAATTGTTTCAGCTACGTTTTTGTTTGCTAGCTGAGAACTTACATTTTTTTTAAGAAGCAAAGAATGGAGGAGGAGAACTTTTTGCACTGTGGCAATGTGTTAAAAACTGAAAATAGTAAATAAATGCAGTATGCTGGGAGGGAGCAAAATAGGCAAGCATCCTCATCTTAAAGTTTTTTGTTCAATGAAAGTACTTGATTTTGTTCAATGAAAGTACTTGATATTTTCTGTTGAAAAGAGCTTTCAACAAAATATTCTGGAAGGCAAAGTTTAAATCAGGACTTATGTTGAATATTCATCCCTGGAATCATTTTGTAATATTTATAAACTAGGTTATATTTCCTCTCTGTCGTAGTAACACTGTGTTCTAATCTGCAAGATGCAAGCTCTGATAAATAGGGAATGAAATCTAAGTCTGAGCTGCATGTGTTTTTGATAAACATGAAAAACGGTTAAGGCTGAGAAAATACCAGAAGCATGACCAGCAGAAAAATGCAGTTCCTATACTTAGACCTGCATCCTGAGATGTGTTGAGCCCTTTTCATTCCCATTTCAGTCGATTTGGCGGTTGTAAGGATGACTCTGATCTGGAGTAGATTTTTTGGCAATTGAACTGCTTGCTTGCAGTCTTCTGTCTTGGCGGAGCCAACCTGCCGACCAGCTCAGGATGGAACATTGTGTACCGCTTCACCCAGGTCTCCCTGGCCCCCAGCCAGGGTGCACGTAACTCTGTTTTGCTTCGTTCCGTAGGAGTTAGTTGCGTCCCCTTTGACTCCTGCTGTACCGCATGCAGGAACTGCCTGGGTAAAATTCCAGTCGCTCAGGTCATCCAGTACTGTTGTAGAAGCCTTTGATCGCATAGCTGTGTATATGCATTTCTTTAACATGCAGGTTTGGAGTTTTTCTTTAAAGAAATCGTTCTGCCTTTATCTGGTCACCTTGGCAAAACGATCCTGTGATGTTTTTGAAATAATGCATGAACAGTGTATTCTTCTGATGTCAGACTCCTGTCTCTTAATTAAAACTTTCAGTTTTTCCCTAATGGACACGCATTTGCCACTGGATCTGATGACGCCACTTGCCGACTCTTTGACCTACGTGCAGATCAGGAATTAATGATGTATTCGCACGACAATATCATCTGTGGGATCACTTCTGTAGCCTTCTCCAAAAGCGGTCGCCTCTTGCTAGCAGGTTATGATGACTTCAACTGCAACGTGTGGGATACTCTGAAAGGGGAGAGAGCAGGTGAGCACACGTCACTGCAGGGAGCTGAGGTTTTCCATTCCCTTTGCAGAAGGTGGATATTTGCAATCTGTGCAAAATGCAGAGCCAGTTCATTGGCAATGGTACTGCTGACGTTACAGAATCTACTTTGCTTCCTTTTAACAATGTCTTCTTTTTGAATGGCATCCTTTTATTTTATTGCACTTTGTTGTATCTTCCAGTTGTTGCATCAAATTGCAGTTTCATCTATATGGTGTGTAGCGTAAACGCTCCGGTCAGTGAGATACTCCTGCTCTTGAGTATTGGCCATTATGTATCTGTGTGCTGGAAGATGCCAGCTCTTGAGGCTGAGGAACAGCCTCCAAAATTGTTACATGTGCAGAAAACTTATTTCACTGGAGCGTATGAAATTAAGGGATTCAAAATCATACATTTGCATTGACTCTTGCACCCAGCAGAGGAAGTAATTCAGGTAGTAGTGAGTTACAGTAGTCTTTTACTTTGGGGACCATAATTTCCTGCTGTTGGGAGGAAGGGCAAGTGGATGCTTTCAGTCCCTGAATTAGTCACTTCTGTCAGGAGAGACAGCGCATTTATAGCAGAGCTACAGCTTTCTGACTTCATACAGTAATGTAGGAGATGGGGCCTGGTTCAGTTCTGAACCTTGATTCTGCTGTTCAGGCTGAAAATACATCCTTTTCCCTAAGGGACACGGACAGGCTGAGTTTTACTAGACCTGGATGTGGTACCCTGGGGGAGCAGGCACGTGCAAGAATGGGTGGAAGAGGCAGGCTACCGTGCTGCTTTTCTAATAGTCTGACGCAACACGTGGGGGATTTCTAATCCTGAGGGTTTACAAAACATGGGAAACTCAAAGTAGTCCCTGTATCCACGGCATTGTCAGAAGACATCGTATTTGATTTTGGAAGTATTTGGTGGCTGAAATCGTGGACAGCGTTGCCAAAACCAGGGAAAAAACAGTAGAGCGCCTGATCGGGGCTGAAGGAGGTCTTTGGGGCAGAAGGAAGAAGTCATAAGGGCAGAGAGGAAAACGGGGGCGATAATGTGTGTACATATTTTTAAAAACCTCTTTGCTGAGTTTCTTGATATGGCTGTTGTGATGTATAGGCCTTCAGGGTAAAGACAGGAGGATGGTTAGATCTTGCATTACACTTTTTTTTTTTTTTTTTTAAGCAATTTTGAAGACTTACCTGGGAGAGCAGAGTAACACTGAAGTCCTTGGCATCCTGTGAATATTAACTTTCATTGTTTCTTCTTTTCCAGGTGTCCTTGCTGGCCATGACAACCGTGTCAGCTGTTTAGGTGTTACTGATGACGGCATGGCTGTAGCTACAGGGTCTTGGGACAGTTTTCTCAGAATCTGGAATTAACTGGGAGCCAAACATGTACATTCTCCATTTGAGACCTGGAGAGATAAATGCTGCAGCCTATAGCTGTGAAATAACATTTCTACCTTGTATTTGCAGGTGAAGTTTTTCTATTCACTGATTATTACACAAAAAGGCTTTCTGTAAACTAGAAAAAAATCAAGTGAAGAAACAGGGGAGGGGGGAAGAAATCACTGACTTTTTAAAAGGGGCCAGCACACATAATCATGGTGACCGACAAACTAAGAGCCAGTCTTTTTGTTTTTGGTGGTTTGGTTAGATTGTCCTTGAAGGGTTTTTGCTTGTGCTCAGTCTGCTAATCCTGTACTTCTTTTTTTTTTTGTACATAACAGAATATACACATTATAGCAGCCAATCATGTAACATTTGTCTGTATGTAAAGAAATATGTTTGCATTTTTTAAGGAACTACATTTATAGCTTTGCTTTTAACCTGAGATGTCACTTCTGAGTTTTGTAGTGGATGAACTAGATTGCTGTTTAAAATGTTTTTGTGAATTTGCTGTAGATAAAGTGAAGCCAATGGTATGTATGTGTTTTTATAATGGAAGGCATTTGAATTTTTTTAAAAGGCGCTGGAGACTCCCAGTTAATACCTACCGCCTTATTCACTCACTTCTTGACCTGCTTGCCTGTTTTTAATCGTGGGGGTTCTTCCTTCAAGCCAGTGGTTCCTGGTTCATCCATTGGCAGTCACGGGCCTCCAAGCACCAAGGAGTTAACGCCGGGCAGACTTGCAACAACAGCAAAAACGATTTTAAAAAAAAAAAAAAAATCTGGTTCCAGAAGTATTAGCTTCCTTAGCGCAGCTTTTCACATCAGCTATTCCACGCAGTCCGTGGGTGTGGACGCCAAGCGACCTGCGTTGCTGTCGTTAAGTGGCTGTGTGCTTTTTCTTTTGACAATTCAGCTCTAACTCAGTGAGGTAGTTTTGGCCCATCACAAACTCCAGCTGATTTGCTCTAACAAAATGATTTGGCATGATGCTCAGTGCGCAGAAAGCAGTCTATTTGCAAAGCTTGCTCAATGACTACAACAAACTGAGACGTTCAGGAGGACTTTGCTTAGATTCCTAAAGAAGATTGAAATGTGCAGTTAATCGCCGATAATCCGCCTCCAAATTAGGGGGTTGCCAAAGCGTACCGCAACCAGAAGCGCTGCTTGTCAGTTGTGTGCAGTGTGAATTATTAAAGGAATTGTGTCACTTAAAACGAACCAAATGATGTTACTTACCTGTGTGACCCTCCTAAACTTCCTACGATAAACCTAGTGACTTGCTTGTTCTCTTGTGGTCACAGAGGTCTGTACCATGGAGGCTTATTAGATGCTAGTTGTTCTGTAGCTCTGACACTGTAAATAGCCATTTCCTCTCCTGTCCCTGATTTTATTCTGATTTTGATGTCACTTGGTTATAAATGATAGGTTCTGATCGAGTACAGTCGAGTGTGGGTAACAGGAGATTCAAGTGACTGATGCCCATTTGAAGCGACCCGGGGAAGAGTGCTTAACTTCTTGGTGCCTGGTAGCACGCCTGCGTTTGCAGTGGATGTTCTCTTGGGAATCTGAACATCTGTGGCGTTTTTGTAAAGGGGAATTAAGTCTATTGGCTTCTCTTAAGTGACTTATTTTAAAGATCAGTGAATTTTAAATCATCAAGTTGGAAGATAATGTTAATCTGCCTTCATCTGAAGTTATGGGGAGGCTGGGTATCTCTGGGTCAGGTAGTAAATATAAGTGCCCGGTATCTTGTGATATACCAAACCAGACTTGTGGCTTCTCAAGTTTCTGACATTTGTAATCCTAAAGTTCAGTACTTCCAGACTGTGCCTGTAAACTTGCCATGTCTGTAATGGTGAAGGTGCCAATGAATGTACCCATCAATCACAGTAGTTAACTCTTAATAAAAGAAAAGAATAAGGTACATCCTGTGCTGGAGAAGTGTACTTTTACTAACAGCAGACTGGTGTAGGACCAAAATCACACTGTATTGTATGTCACAGGAATTCCTCAGCATTTTCTTTACGATCTGTCTGCATTAACAGAACTATAATGGAATTCTTGTTACTCTCTTAAGGGAGCAGCTCTTTGGGATCTTGCAGACTCGGTTTATTTTATAGTGGTGCACTTGATTATTGTTTTTTAACTCGCAGCTGCCTTGAGTGAATCATTCTGGAAATTTGTTATGAAGGAATTTTAAGAAAATATTCTCTTTCTAAAAATTTTTTTTCCGTAGAAGTGTGTTTTGAACCAATTTCCTAGTCAACACTGCTGCGAAGACAGGTGCCATTTTTACGTTCTGGTATTAAACCTAGTTTCTACTTGTGAAGCTCCAGAAACAATTTTACAAATGTATATAACTTTTAAGAAAAGTCCAGGTAGACTGTAAACGTGGTAATGGCTCTCATACAGGTATTACTGCCAATCATTTCACTGTCGTTATTTGATGGGCAATTGTCTGTTGGATTCAGCTGCTTTGAAAATAAATAATAAGGAGTGCCAGCTACTTGTTGGCAAAAAGCATCGTACAAATACCTGCCATCTTGTGCTGCTTGGTTAACCAGTGTCTGTGTAGCGCTGCAGGTCCTGGGGTGGCTCCTTTTGTGTCGGTGCACAAGGAAACCTGGAAGAAGCCCGAGCACAACTGGGGAAAACCGTGTCTGATGCTTCTTGGGAACTTGTAGAAAGCTTGTGATAGATCCTGCCAAGGTGACGTTTGCTGTTTTAATTACTGTCCTGCATATAGTTTAGATTTTTTTTTTTTTAAAGCCTACAGATTTAATGTAACACAGTGTTATTATATGAGGCAAAATAATGAACTTGCATAGGCTGTGGTATTATCTTTTTTAAATGGCTATCAGTGACCTTTCAAGATGATTGATGCCCTTACTAAAATGGATGCAGTTTTAATGCTAAAAGCTCAAACTCCTCGTAATATGAGGGGGGTAATAAAACGACCCTTCATAGGTTTTACTTAAAAGGTTTTATTCAAAGCTCTGAATCTCAAAGAAGAAAATGGCCTGTGCCTATTGCTTATTGTAGCCTGATGTATGCAGCTTGTGTGGTTTCAAACTGTGCACCGTGCCAGCACGCTTACGTATTGCACAGCAGATTTTGCAGCACTAGTGGGTGCACCCTAACCTGTCTGTAAGAGCTGGTTGCCAGCTACGTCATTATCTGAATTTCAGATGACTTCTGGAATTACAGAAAGGGAGTAACTAAGAGCATGGTGCCAAAACGGTGGCAAGGTGACTCTTTCCCAGCCTCTCTTCTAAAAATTCAATCACTTGCGGCTTGGAAAGCGGAACTATGTGCTCGGTGTAACACGATTTATTTTACTCAGGTACAGTTTTTTGTCAGCGTTTTCTGCTGTTGATTTAACTTTGCAGTATAGAATACTGATCAGGCAGGTGCCCAACTTGGGCTTGTTCCAGTGTAGACTCAGACACCCAGTCAGTGGTAGAGATTCTGGAATCCACAAAAAGCTGCTCCGTGGCACCTTGCTGATGTATACTCGCTTACTCCAGTAACGTGGGCCTGTTTCCATCCGTCTCCAGACCTTTTGTCTTCCAAACATCGCTATCCTCTGCCTTGCTAAATTGCAGTATCTGGCAGAACTGATAGTTCAACGTATGGACAACAACAGATACCATTTGAAAGGGAACGTGGATTAACTGGGCTTTTCCCCCTGCCTCGGAGAGGGCCTGACCTTGCCTTGGCAAAGCTGACTTGGTGTACCAGCTGGTCCTAGTGTGCTTACTGTACTGCATGGGTTGGGAATAGTTAACGCGTTAATTCCGTTTGTGTAACCGCTTGTCCCACGACGACGTTCACATTACTTTAAGGTGGAATGAAAACATTGTGAAAACATTCCAAGAGTGCTTAGTCTTTCCTCTTTGAGGACACTGTCACCTCCACTCGGTTTAGTGCTGTGCTTTAAGATGTTGGTGAGAGTATTGGCTAATTCAACTAGTTGGTATAAATGGTCGTGTAGCAGAATGACTGATTTTTGAGATAGCATTTCCTGTAAAAGTAATTAAGCATGGGTTGATGGTGCACTTTGTATACAGTAATCTGGCATGCATGCTGGTAAACTACTTCCTACACGTCAGAGGCACCACAAGCCTTTTTATCCAATTGCTGGTAATGTAAAATACATCAGAATGTTAATGCCGTGTTGTATGGTAAATGTGTGAACAGTGTTACTAATTGATATAACTGATAACAGATTACATGTGCCTGACATTCTTATACCACACAGTATGTTTAGGTTTAACTAATATGGACTTCGGTGGAATAGTCTTAGATATTTCAAGCCTTTGTTTTACTTACACAATGGTGCTCTATTTGTGTTTTTCTCCTTTTTT